>PVJI01006811.1:0-83163 GCA_004026765.1 Micronycteris hirsuta | reverse complement strand
TGTCTTCCTTAAAAGCTTCTGCATGGCTAAAGAAAACAGCATTAAAATGAAAAGATAACTAACCATATGGGAAAACATACTTGCCAATGATACCTCAGACAAGGGTTTCATCACCAAAAATATAAAGAACTCACACAACTCCACTCTAAGAAGACTAGCGACCCAATTAAAAAATGGGCAAAGGACTTGAACAGACACTTCTCCAAGGAGAACATACAGAGGGCCCAGAGACATATGAAAAGATGCTCAGTATCACTAGCTATCAGAGAGATGCAAATTAAAACCACAGTGAGATATCACTTTACAGTGGTCAGAATGGCCATCATAAACAAAGCAACAAACAAGTGTTGGAGAGGTTGTGGAGAAAAGGGAACGCTAGTACACTGTTGGCGGGATTGCAGACTGGTGCAACCACTATGGAAAACTGTATGGAATTTCCTCAAAAAACTAAAAAATGGAACTGCCTTTTGACCCAGCAATTCCACTGCTGGGATTATATCCTAAGAACTCTGAAACACCAATCCAAAAGAATCTATGCACCCCAATGTTCATAGTAGCACAATTCACGATAGTCAAGTGCTGGATGCAACCTAAGTTTCCATCAGTAAATGAATGGATAAAAAAACTATGATACATTTACACAATGGAATTCTATGCAGCAGAGAGGAAGAAGGAGCTTATACCCTTTGCAACAGCATGGATGGAACTGGAGAGCATTATGCTAAGTGAAGTAAGCCAGGCGGTGAGGGACAAATACCATATGATCTCACCTTTAACTGGAACATAATCAACAAAAGCAGAAAGCAAGCAAAACATAACCAGAGACACTGAAATTGAGAACAATCTAACAATAGCCAGGGGGGAGAGGGGAGGGGACAATGGGGAGAAGGGTTTTCAGGAACCACTATAGAGGACACATGGACAGAACCAAGGGGAAGGAGGGAGGCAGGGAAGGGAGGTGGGGTTGGAGGGGGTGGGGGGAGGGGAGGGGAGAGGATGCAGACAACTGTAATTGAACAACAATAAAGTAATTATTTAAAAAAAAATTAAAAAAATTTAAAAATGGGCAAAATGCCTTAAACAAATATTTCATCAAAGAAGATATGTGAATGGCAAATAAGCATGTAAAAAGATTTCCAATATTATATGTTATTAGAGAATTGCAAATTGAAACAATGAGATTCTAATACATTCTTATTAGTGTGGCACAATCTAAGACACCGACAATACCAAATGCTGATAGAGCAGCAAAAAAAGAAAAAAAAAGTCCAAACTATATAAAGAATTCATACAACTCAACTCCAAACAAGCAAACAATCCAGTTAAGGAAAAAAAAGGTCAGAAGACCTGAATAGATACCTCTCCCAAGAAGACAAATAGCCAACAGATATACTAAAAAGGTGTTCAACTTCACTAGTTATTAGAGAAATGCATATAAGAACTTCAAAGGGATACTATTTCATATCTGTTAGAATGGCTATTATCAACAAGACAGATACTAACAAATGTTGGAGTTGTTGCAGAGAAAAAGAAACCCTCATTCATGCTGGTGGGGTTATAGACTGGTACAGCCGATATGGAAAATAGTCTGGCAGTTCCTCAAAAGATTAAGAATATAGAGTTACCATATAACTAGCAATGCATCTCCAACATATCTACCTGAAAAACTAAAAAACATGTATTTGCAAACATATATGAACCCCTGCATTCACTGTAGCATTATTCCCAGAGGTCAAAACATGGAGATAAACCAAAGTGTCTTATAGAGGATTGGATAAAGATGTGGTTCATACATACAATGGAATACTACTCAGTTATAAGAAAAGATGAAAGATTGCTATTTGCAACAGCATGAAAAGATCTTGAGAATATTATGCTAAGTGAAATTAGTCAGAAAAAGCTAAGAACCATATGATTTCATTCATATGTGGGATATAAAACTGAAACTCTCAGACACACAGTCAACAGTATGGTGGTTACCAAAGGGATAAAATATGGAAGAGTAATAAAGGGTAAACGGGGCCAAATATATGATGATAAAAGATGATTAGACTTTGGGTGAAGGGCACAGAAAAATTAAGTTGAGTGGTGAGTAATAGCTGCTTTAATTTAAAGAGTAATAAGAATATATTAAAATAATAAGGATAAATGAAAGTGTAAATGGTAAGTCTGGGTCCTCAACAAATATCCAAATAAGAGATTAAACTCTAATCTGAACAAACATTAAATTTATGAATATATAAAGACTGAAAGCTTCCCTGAATAAACACAGCATATCTTTAACCTAAACAAACCTTGGTAGTCATGCTTGTTCCTCTACCCATTAATATCACAAATATATTTTTGATATGCTGCTACCTAGAGTAATTAGCTCCAGCTCCTCTAGCTCCTAATAAACTCAATTAAAAATTCTTATTTCTTTTTTATCATTCAATCTTCCAAAAGCATATTGTATCTGCATGTGTCAGGCACAGAGCTGAACGATGAAGACTCAGTGGAGAAAAAGAGAGACATGGTTTCTGTCTTCACGGAGTAGTCATTCTGAAGAAGCAAATTGATAGTAGTCAAGTAAACAAACACTCACAAGCCTAGATTGTGCTATGTACCACATAGGACTCACAGCCTAGAATGTGCTAGGTACCACATAAGACACAGACCAGGTGCTGTGTGGGAGAAAACTGGGGTGGAGGAAGCCATCTAACGTTGCTACTGAAGAAGGCCTCTCTGAGTGGGGGTGAGATAAAATCTAAAACATCAAAAATGAGAGGAAAGCAGCCCTGGCTGGTGTAGCTCAGTGGATTGAGTGCGGGCTGGGAACCAGAGGGTCCTGGTTCAATTCCCAGTCGGGGCACATGCCTGGGTTGCAGGCTCGGTCCCCAGTGAGGGCCGTGTGAGAGGCAACCATACATTGCTCTTTCTCTCCTTCTCTGTCTCCCTCCCTTCCCCTCTTGCTAAAATAAATAAATAAAATATTTAAAAAAAATGAGAGGAAAGCAGTCGTGCAAACAGCAAAGGGCAGAATTTCCATGCAGAGATGTGACTGAGAGTTTGGGCAGTAATGAAACTTCCTGGAGAGACTGGGAAAGACTGTGCTGAAACATTGTTGGCAAGAAAAAACAACACAGGTTGGACAGATAAGAAGACCCACATCAGGCATGGCCATGTAAGCCATCACAAGGAACCTGGATTTTTTTCTGAGTGCAATGACAAGCTGAAGTGTTAAGTCAATGTGTGACACAATCTGATTTACAATTTTGAAAGATCCCCTCCAACTGCTGTGCAGAGAATGGATTACAGCGTTCTGTATGCAGAAAGGGCCATGCAGTGACCATTTCAGTCAATCTGGGCCATAAATGATGTAAATTGGCCTAAGATGGTGGCAGTGAAGATGAGAAAAAAGGTGGGAAAATTCAGGATCTAATTTGTAAGGAACTGTAGAACTTGTTCATTTTTAGGCAGGAGGAGAAAGGGAAAGAGAACTAAGGAAAAATTCTAACTTTCTAGCTTGAGCAACCGAGTAGGCAGTGATGCTATCAAATGGGAGAAAGGTATGGAAGAAGGCAGGTTTGCTCTCCCATGACATGTATTTGTGGGTCCCAGAGTCAGGTTAGCAATGAAAGGACACAACTCATGCGCTACCAGTTCCTTGGATCCTCTCTATACTACACTGCTTAGCTCTCTTGCTGTTCTAGTTATGAAAATTCCAAACTCTGACCACTGTTTCCACCCACACTACCCTACCATCCTTGAGTGGTACCAAACTGTCAAGCACTTTACCTGATCTGTATTTCATTCTGAGTGATCACTCTTAAACCAGCCAGAAGAAATGAAGAGAGAAGAGCCTATCAACACACTCCCAGCCTAACTCCATTGACCAATATTAAATTCTAGACATTTAAAGACAGACAGGAAGGAATGGACAGAGGATGGGAGGAGGGATGGATGGGGGAAGGAAGAACAGAGAACGAGAAAACTCCATTCTATATATTCCCCAACTTCCCGCTTCAAGTTTGAAGACACAGTGTTTTCTCAATGGAGGCATTCTCCAAGGGAGATGTGTTTGGCAGCGGATGCTATAGTAATGACTCCTCTGATACCTACTTGGGCTCCCATAAGGCTCAGTTTCCAGAGATTTATTTGATCTGGCATATTTGCCAAGGCCAGTCACATCACCCTCAGATCACAACAAAAACTTGATCTTTTTACAGCATTCTTTCCTCTATCCCTTCACCCCTGCTTGTAACATCAGAAGCTAGTTTGTTCTACTGGCATATGAACCCATAAGGACCTCCTGTACATCAAAGAACACATTACTATATGCCAAGTGATTTCATACTTTTTTTTCACTAGGTTTTACTGAGCCTATAAAATAATGTTATTCATATTTATTGTTCTGCACATCCCCCGTCCAGATTCAGCATCACTATCTTAAGAAAATTCTCTCAGGACCTTCTGATTAATAAAATAGACCCATGTCTAAGCCACTGTGTGTGACTGTACTAACTTCCATTATAGTACTCGGTACTCAGCACTTTGATTCAGGGTCAAAGTTATATATTTGTTTCAGATTTTTGGCTAACACACAAGCACGGTTAAATAAGCATTGTTCTATAAATAAAGCTAATTGGTGTGTTAATACAGCACAGATTACACAGAGGATATAACATGGTAGGTGTTCAATGAATAATTTGAAATGTTTATTGATTTATATAAATTTCAACTTATATTTGATATATATTTAATATATTTTAACTATTATAAGCATAATAATTCTTTCCATTGGATACTATTTATATTTTACAAGGTATTTACAATACTCATAATGTGCATAAACCCACAAATGGATAGCTAAAACAAATTATAATAACACAAAACTAAATTAAGGTCATGTATATGACATAGCAACTGTCTGCTTTGAGTTGCACTTCAGTAACCTGTATCCAAGAATATGTAAAATAAGAAAAGTGTTTATGTTTCTCATTTCAGGTTTAGAATTCATTTGTGTCAAGGTACAACTGGGAAAAACACATTGCTAACACCTGGATTGCTGGTATCTAATAATAACAGGTAAGATGTATCTAGCACCACTATGAACATTTTCCATTTATTTTTAATCATGTTTTTTTTTAAATAATTACTTTATTGTTGTTCAATTTAATCATGTTTTTATTGTGTTCGAATACCATTGTCTCCATTTTCCCACTACCACTTTACCCTGCCCCACCCACCTCCACTTCCCACCCTGAATCCTACTAATCTTTGGATTTGTCCGTGTGTCCTTTATACATTTTTCCTAGACAACCCTTTCCCTTCTTTCTCCCATTATTTCCCTCCCCCAACCCCTCTGGTTACTGTCAGACTGTTCTTTATCTCAATGTCTCTGGTTATATTTTTCTTGTTCATGTTCCACTTATAGGTGAGATCATATAGTATTTGTATTTCATCACCTCACTTAGTATAATGCTCCCCAGTTCCATCCATTCTGTTGTGATGAGTAGGAGCTTCTTCTTTCTTTCTATAGTGTAATATTCCACTGTGTAAAAGTACCACAGTTTTTTGATCCATTCACTTACTGATGGGCACCTAGACTGCTTCCAGCATTTGGCTACTGTAAATTATGCTACGAATACTGGGGTGCATAGGTTCTACTGAATTAGTGTTTCAGGATTCTTAGGGTATAGTCCCAACACCAGAATTACTAGATGAAAAGGCAGTTGCATTTTTTGTTTTCTGAAGAAATTCTATATTTTAACAGTGGCTGTACTGTGGGAATTCTTTCCACATGCGTGAAAACACGCAGTCCCGGGAATCACGCATGTATGAGCTTGGCTCCACGTGAGGAAAAATTATTCCCATGTAGGCAAACGTGAATCATATCAGTGGAAAAAGAATTCTCTAATGTGAATTTGGCAAAAATGTATCTTAAGAAATTCTCTGACTTGTTGAGTCTCTCCTTCTTGGAGCCAAGAAGCTTAAGTTAATGAATCCCTGCCTCAATGTTTTATGGTCCTAAGAGTTAACAGCTCTAGTTAGCTTACCCTCAATTTACTTGTCTCCTGTTTAATGTACTACCCTGGCCCTGTCTGCCACCAGACCTGAATTTACAACCTAATGCTCTGTACACTAAATGTTTACCTTACTGAGTAAACCTACCCCTTAGCTATTCCCTTCCCATATATTCTCATGACCCAACTGAAAACCCCTGTTCTGCATAAGTCCATGAATAATCAATCCAATGTAAATGTGTCCTAAAGCTTCTAATAAAAAGCCCGGCTGAGCTACGTCGGGGGTCTTTTGAAGATAGAGCAAAAGACCCGTGGCTCCGGACTCTTTTCTCCCAGCGTGTCTCGGTGTGAGATTCTTTTAAGCATTTGGTTATGGTCACCCACGGATTTTGCAGGACGAAATCCCAGCGACACTGTACCAGTGTGCATTCCCACCAAAAATGTACTAGGGTTGCCTTTTCTCAACAACCTCAAGAGCACATATTATTTGTAGATTTGTTTATGGTGGACATTTTGACTGGTGTGAAGTGGTATCTCATGGTGGTTTTAATTTGCATCTCTCTGATGGCTAGTGATGCTGAGCATCCTTTCATATGTCTCTGCACACTCTCTCTGTCTTCCTTGCAGAAGTGTCTTTTTAGGTCCTTTGCCCATTTTTTAATTGGATTGTCTTCCTGGAGTGGAGTCATGTGAGTTCTTTATATATTTTGGAAATCAAACCCTTATCCAAGGTATGATTGGCAAATATATTTTCCCATATGGTTGGTTCCCTTTTCATTTTAATGCTGCTTTCTTTAGCTGTGCAGATGCTTTTTATCTTGATGAAGTCCCATTTGTTTATTTTTCCCTTTATTCTCCTGCTCTAGGGGACATTCAGTGAAAATATTGCTATGTGGAATATCTGAAATTTTCCTGCCCATGTTCTCCTCTAGGACTTTTATGATATAATGACTTATATTTAAGTCTTTTATCCATTCTGAGTTTACTTTTGTGTACGATGTACGTTGGTGGTTGAGTTTCATTTTTTTCTGCATATAGCTGTCCAAATCTCCCAACACCATTTGTTGAAGAGGCTACTTTTACTCTATTTTATGCTTGTGCCCACCTTGTTGAATATTAATTAACCACAGAAACTTGAGTTTATTTCTGGGCTATCTATTCTGTTCCATTCATCTATGTGTTTGTTCTTATGGCAGTAGAAGACTGTTTTGATTACTGTGGCCTTGTAATATAGTTTGATGTCAGGTATTGTGATCCCTCCTACTTTGTTCTTCTTTCTCAAAATTGCTGCAGCTCTTTGGGGTCATTTATAGTTCCACATAAATTTTTTAAATGTTTGTTCTATATCTGTGAAATATGTCATTGGTATTATAGTAGGTATCATGTTGAACCTATAAATTGTTTGGGGCAGTATGGACCTTTTGATGATGTTAATTCTTCCAATCCATGAATACGGTATATGCTTCCATTTATTTGTGTTTTCCTTAATTTCCTTCTTCAGCATTGTGTAGTTTTTTGAGAAAAGGTCTTTACTTCCTTGATAATGTTTATTCCTAGATCCATTATTTTTCTGGTTGCTATTGCAAATGAAATTTTTTCCCTGATATCTGTTTCTGGTATTTTGTTGTTGATATACAAAAATGCCTTCAATTTCTGAATATTGACTTTAAATACTGCTGTTTTGCCTAATTCACTTATTAGGTCAAGCATTTTTTTGGTGGAGTCTATAGGATTTTCTAAGTACACTATCATGTCATCTGCAAACAATGACAGTTTTGTTTCCTCCTTTCCAGTTTGGATGCTTTTTATTTCTTTCTCTTGTCTGATCACTGTAGCTAGGACTTCCAATACTATGTTGAATAGAAGTAGTGAAAGCTGACATCCTTGTCTTGTTCCTGATCTTAGTGGGAAATACTTAGTTTTTCTCTGCTGAGTATGATGTTCGTTGTAGGCTCTTCCTTAAATGTTTTGTAAAATTCTCCTGTGATACTGTCCAGTCCAGCACTTTTGTGTGCTGGGAGTTTTATTTTTTTTTTATTTTTTTATTTTTATTTTTTTTTATTACTGCTTCAATTTCATCAGCTGTTATTGATGTGTTCAGGCTTTCCTTTTTGTCTTGATTCAGTTTTGGAAGATTGTATTTCTCTAGAAATTTGTCCATTTCACCCAGGTTTTCAAATTTCTTGGCATATAGTTGTTCATAGTAATTTCTTACAATCCTTTGTATTTCTGTGGTATCAGTTGTAATTTCTCCTCTTTCATTTCTCATCCATTCTCTTTTTTTTTTTCTAGATGAATCTGGTTAAAGACTTGTCAATTTGTTTATCTTTTCAACAAACCAGCTCCAGGATTTATTGATACCTTGAATTGTTTCGTTAGTCTCTATGTCATTTAATTCAGCTCTGATTTTGATTATTTCCTTCCTTCTACTCAGTCTGATCACAGTTTGTTGTTGTTCCTCCAGTTGTAGGCATAAGGTTTGGTTGTTTATTTCAAATGTTTCTATCTTTTTTAGGTAGGCCTATATTGCTATAAACTTCCCTCTCAAGACTGCGTTTGCTGTGTCCCATAGGTTTTGGACTGTTGTGTGTTCATTTTCATTTGTTTCCAGAAACCTGTTGATTTCTTCTTTGATCTCATCATTAACTCAATCATGGTTTAGTAGAATGCTACTCAGTCTCCATGAGTTTGAATATTTTAAAATTTTCCCCTTGAGGTTTGTTTCTAGTATCAAGCCCTTGTGGTCTAAGAAAATTCTTGATATGATTTCAATGTTCTTGAATTTGTTGAGGGTTGTTTTGTGTTCTATCATGTGCTCTATCTTTGAAAATAATCCATGTCCATTTGAAAAGAATGTGTATTTTGCTTCTTTGGATGAGAGGTTCTATACATATATCAGTTAAGTCCATTTGATCTAATGTGTCGTTCAGTTCCACAATATCCTTCCTGATATTTTGTAAGCAAGAGTGATTATTAAGCAGAGCTTGTTCCGAAGTACCCGCTGAGCTAAAGCCAGTCCTCCTTCCTGATATTTTGTTTGGAACATCTTTCCCTTGTTGACAGTGGAGTGTTAAACCCCCTAGTATAATTATGTTGCTGTCTATAGCTTCCTTGAAGCCCTCCAAGAATTTCCTTACATATTTGGGTGCTCCCATGTTGGGTGCATATATGTTTATAATCTTTATGTGTTCTTGGTGGATTCTTCCCATAAGTATTATGAAGTATCCTTCTGTGTCTCTTTTTATGGCCTTTGTTTTGAAGTCTGTCAGATGTAAGTATTGTTACTACAGCTTTTTCTTCTGACCATTTGCTTGAAATATTTTTTTCCCAACCCTTCACTTTCAGTGTGTAGGTATTTTGTTCTGAGGTGCATCTCTTGCAGGCAGCATATGGGAGAGTCATGTTTTCTTATCCATTCACCTACCCTATGTCTTTTGATTGGATTATCAATTTACATTTAAGTTTATTATTGACAGGTGCTTATTCATGGACATTTTACCCTCTTTGTACTTGTGTTCCTCTCTCTCTCACTCTTTTTCTTCCTTCTCTTAAAGCAGTCCCTTTAGCATATCTGGTAATGCTGGTTTGGTGGAGGTGTATTCTTTTAGCCACCTTTTGTCTAGGAAACTCCTTATTTTGCCTTCCATTATAAATAAGAGCCTTTCTGGGTAGATTAGTCTTGGTTGCAGGCCTTTGCTGTTCATAACTTGGAATATTTTTTGCCATTCCCTTCTGGGTTATAGTGTTTCTGTTGAGAACTCAGCTGTTAGATTTACAGGGGCTCACTTCTGTTTTAATCCTGTTTCTCCTTTGCTGCCTTTAAGATTCTGTCTGAAATTTGCCATTTTAATTGTTGTGTGTCTTGCAGTTGACTCTTTTTGGTTCCTCTTGATTGTGACCGCCTGTGCTTTCTGGACTTGTGTGAATTTTTCTCTCATCAACTTAGGGAACTTTTCTATCATTTCTTTTTCATACAGGTTTTCTATTGCTTGTCCTTATTCTTCTCCTTCCTGTGTCCCTATTATATGGATATTGTTATGTTTCTTGCTGTCCTGAAATTCCTTTAACCCTTGTTCATTCATTTTGAGTCTTTTTTTTTTTTCCTTTTCATGCTCCTTCTGGGAGTTGTTTTCTACCTTGTCATTCAGCTCACTGATTTGATCCTCTGCTTCATCTAGTCTGCTTTTGATTCCTTCTACTGTGTTCTTCAATTCAGAAAGTGTATTCTTCATTTCCTCTTGGCCCTCGTTGATTGTTTCTATGTCCTTTTTTATGCTGATATACTTCGCAGTAGGCTCCTCATAGTTTTCCTGTAGCTTTTGGTAATTTGCACTGAGCTCACTGAGCTTCCTGATAACCACTGTTTAGAACTTAATATCTGATAGTTGACTTGCCTCTATTTCACTCAGCACTCTTTCTGAGGATTTCTCCTTTCCATTTGATCAGATGTTGTTTCTTTGTCTTCTCATTATTTGTGAGACTCTTCTTGTTTGCCCATGCTTCTTAAATTGATCTGTTTGACTCCCTGAGTTACTGGCGTGAACTGCTATGGTAAAAGGCCTGTGAGATTTAGTGGTGCATTCTCCTTGATCACCTGAAGCTGATGCTCTTGGGATGCCCTTTATGCTGTTTACATTTGTTCTCTGGATGTAATTTGCTTTTTATTTTTGCCAGGCCTTTCTTTGTTGGTTCCTCCCACCAGCTGTTGGATTGAGGGTCACTCCACCTACCACATCTTGTGTGCTGTTGTGTAGTTGCTACCAGAGAAAACAACAAAGCCTAGGAAACAAACCCACACCCACAAAATTAACTCTCCCCACAACCCCACTATCAACAGCAAATGATCCAATATTAATATGGGTCTAAAGAGATTAACTTATATAAGAAAGAAGAGCAGATATGAGATGATATACTGAAAGAAAAATGACTTTGAGAGGGTTGAGGGAGGAGCACTAATAAAAGTTGGGAATTGGAGCAGTGAAAGAGAGAAAGTAAATTTTACATTATGAACAAAAAAGGGAATCAGGAATGTGGAATGGAATATGAGAAGGAAAACATATAGTTTTATTTTAAACAGAAATTAAAATAATATAAAGTGAGAGAGAGAAAGAAAAATGAAGGAGAAAAAGTAAATAAATAATAAAAATATTGGAGTCAAATTGGAGAGAAAGATCCACCACAGTATTATCAACAACAATCGAACTAAAATTAATATAGGTGGTATGGGAATAAGAGGGAAAAGAGAAACAAAGAAAAGTTTAAGAGATATCTAGAGGAATGGGACGTGATTTTGAAATGATAGGGGGTGAGGGAATAATAAGAGTGAGGAACAAAAATCAGGCTAACAGACAGAAAAATTAAAATTTTGGATGTAAGGAAAAAGAACAAAGAAAAAAAGAAAAACAAAGAAAAATAAAAGGGCAGGATGAAAGAGAAATAGAAGAAAGACAAAAAAGAAAATAAGTTGGCTAAGATGGCAAAATTAAAAATTTGAGACAAAAGGAAAAGTAGAAGGGACCAGTAAAATATGATATTTGAAACAGAAAATTAGTGAAGCTCTAGAGATAAAATTGAACTAAAATGCAACAATAACTACCCTACCCACAACCAACTAGCAGAGCTTGCTTAAGTTGGAGAGAGTACCTGGGTATTTTAAGAGTGGGGATAAAGGATGTGAGATGATTATTGAAAAGAAAATTGGTTTTGTGTGTCTGGATGGGGGAGAAAGAGTAAGAGTGTGGAATGAAAACAAGTTGTAGCTAGAGAGAAAACAAAATTTAAAATGAAAATAATGCAAGGAAAGAGGAAAGTAAAATGGGGTAAGAGAAGGGAGGGGCAAAACATGTGAATTGAAATACACTATAGTGTACACTCTAGTGACTTCATATATACAAACTTGCTGGATAAGGAATGAATGTTAAAAAGCTATGCAGGAGAGAAAATATCACAAATCATGGAGAAGATCACAGTGGATCTCATCTTGGTAGCCTCTAGTATTTACCACTGTTTTTTTCCTTCTGGATCAGCCTTTGACTCTGTCTGACCTTAGGTAGCCTGTTCAAGATTTCAGGGATGTACTGTCCCTGGCTGTCTCCTTCATTTGTTAATCTAGTCACTCTGCACTCAGCAATCAGGTTTAAGCACCGTAGGGTAGGGTTGAATCCCTCCTGGGGTCAGGGCTATTGTTTCCTCTCAGGCTGCTGCTGAGAGGAAAGTCATCTGCCTAAGCATGATGCCTGCTGCCATATGGGGTATGACTCAGCACCAGGATCCCAGTGGCTACTTTCTCAGTTCTCTCCCCAAAGCCTGAGTCCCCAGTCTCTCCTCAAGTATCTCTAGTCTATTCTGCCCCACCTTTGCCAGGGATCTACTCTCTCTGGCTGTCTCCTTCAGTTGGCAATCTAGTCACTCTGCACTCAGCGGTCAGGCTTAAGCCCCATAGGGCAGGGCAGAATTCCTCCTGGGGTTGGGACTATTGTTTCCTCTCAGGCTGCTGCTGTTCATAGGGGAGTGGCCTGCCTGAGCAGAATGGCTGCTGCCTTATGGAAGATGATTCAGCACCAGGATGCCAACGTCTACTCTCTCAGTTCTCTCCTCAAAGCTTCCATCCTCAGTCTCTCCTCAGGAGTCTCTAGCCCACTCTGCTTCTGCCTTTTCCAGAGCCTAGGGTAAGTGGCTGCAAATGAAAATTTGTGTGTTGGCCCTTTAAATGCTCTTGCATCTCCAGCCATCTCTTTCTGCAAATCTGCCACTTTTCGCTGCTGGTTGTTATCTGTGTGACTTTTGGGGCTCTGGTGCTCTAGGCTGGGAATCCTAGATTTGGGTTTAGACCCCATTTTTCTCAGGGGGATCCAACTGGCTGCTTAATTATCCAGCAGGCGCTGCTGCCTGTGGGTGCCCAGCCAGCCCTCTTGAGTCTCTACCACACTCTATGTTAGATAGGTTGTGCTGAAGCTGATTCTTCTGTCTACCTGAGGTTATAAGGCTCTCTCTTGCTATTGCTCAGTTGTTTGTTCTGGGTGGTTTCTCCACAATTGAGTTGTAATTCCAGATTGGCCCTGTGAGGAGGTTAGTATGACTTCCATTCAATCCTCTGCCATCTTCCTCTCCTCCACTATGAACATTTTTTTAAATTTATTTGATTGATTATGCTATTACAGTTGTCCCATTTTCCCCTCCCTATTCCTTCCACTGCACACCCCCCCTTCCCTACCCTTTAGTTTTTGTCCATGGGTCATACACATAAGTTCCCTGGCTTCCACATTTCCCATACTATTCTCAACATCCCCCAGTCCATTTTCTATCTACCATTTACACTACCTATTCTCTGTACTTTCACCTCCTCTCTCCCCCTCCTACTCCCCTGTTGATATTCCTCCATGACTTATATAAACCCTTTAACATTTCATATAATAAAGGCTGGGTGATGATGAACTCCTTGAACTTGACCTTATCTGAGAAGCACTTTATCTGCCCTTCCATTCTAAATGAAAGTTTTGCTGGATAGAGTATTCTTGGATGTAGGTCCTTCCCTTTCATGACTTGGTATACTTCTTTCCAGCCCCTTCTAGCCTGAAAGGTCTCATTTGAGAAATCAGCGGACAGTCTTATGGGAATTCCTTTGTAGGTAACTGTCTCCTTTCCTCTTGCTGCTACTAAAATTCTCTCCTCATTTTTAATCTTGGATAATGTAATTATGATATGCCTTGGTGTGTTCCTCTTTGGGTGCAACAACTTTGGGACTCTCTGAGCTTCCTGGATTTCCTGGAAGTCTATTTCCTTCACCAGCTTGGGGAATTCCTACTTCATTATTCATTCAAATAAGTTTTCATTCCCTTAGTCTTCCTCTTCTCCTTCTGGCACCCCTATGACTCAGATGTTGGGATGTTCATAGATGTCCTGGAGGTCCCTAAGCCTCCCCTCATTTTTTTGAATTCTTGTGTCTTCATTCTTTTCTGGTTGAATGTTTTTTTCTTCCTTCTGGTCCACACCATTGATGAGAGTCCCAGTTTCCTTCTCATCACTATTGGTTCCCTGTACATTTCCCCTCATTTCTCTTAGCGTATTCTTCATTTTTCATCTAATTTGTGACCAAATTCAACCAATCCAGTAAGCATCCTGATTACCAGTGTTTTGAACTGTGCATCTGATAGGTTGGCTAACTCTTCATGGCTTAGTTGTATTTCTTCTGGAGCTTTGATCTGCTCTTTCATTTGGGCCATCCTTTCCTTTCTCTGTGCACCTGTTACTTTAAGGGAAGGACCCTTAAGTGTTCACCAGGGCGGGACAACCCAAGCCGTTGTCTGTGAGGGCGGGGCCTGAGAGAGAACAGTGGCGTTCACTCCGCTCTCCACCAGCTCCCAGTTACCTTGCCTGACACCCACAAGCAAATTGGGTCTTTCTGTGCTGGTTCCTTGTCGGTGGGCGGGCTTGTGCAGATGTAAGTCCCTGTAGTTCTCTCCAATGAACTCTCCCATGATGCTGGGAGTTCCTACCACCACTGCCTCGACCCCCACAGATGTTTTCAATCAGTGGTTTGAGGCTTTATTTCCCTGTTTTGGTGGGTTGGGCAGTCTGCTCCATTCCCCAGCTTTTTCTCCCAGTTTATCTGCGCCTGTATGAGGGATTCCCAACCCCCCCCCGCCCTGTCCACCAGTCTCGGCCCCACTGGGTCCAGGTTGGCCAGCCACGGGTTTCGCCAAGTGGGCTGGCCATGGGCCTCTCTGGGCAGCTGCAGGGTTGCCCCACGGCTCCACAAACCACCGTCTCGCCACACGCTCTCTGTCCGCTTACAGGTCTGGATGAACATGTCTTCTTTAACTCGTTGGTTGTCAGACTTCCATACAGTTCGATTTTCTGTCAGATCTGGTTGTTTTTTGTTTTTAAATTGTTGTTTTCCCTCTTTTGGTTGTGCGAGGAGGCACAGTGTGTCTACCTAAGCCTCCATCTTGACCGGACGTCCCAAATAAACTTTCTTAAGTTTAGCAATCTCGCTTAAGTTCTTTTAGCCTCAATTTCCTCATTTGTAGACGTTAATATTTAACTCACAGAGTTATTGTGAGGTATAAAGTATTTAGCCCAGGGTTGGAAAACACAAAGTTCTCCGTATATCGTAGCTTCAATCACCATCATCATTACTCCAGGGGAGTTCCCATAAGACTGTCAGCCAATCTCTCAAATGAAACTCTGCAAGCTACTGAGACTTACTCCCTCTGAGCTCCAGATCTGGGGTAGGAGCTTGAAAGGCACTAGTGGCATAGAGGAAGAAACTTAAGTATCTGGCATCAAGGTAAGCAGAGGCCATTGTCTCTTTTCTAAACTCTTCACCAACAGAGCCGGCAAGCTGGTACCATATCTGAGACTCCATCCTCCACTATGAACATTTTTAATACCTTGTTTAATACATGGTACTTGCTTACATTACCTTCTTTAATTCTTTAAACACTCTCTTTTGGGTGCATCTTTACTCCATTATATGTTGCCAAAGCCTAGGTTTATAGAAGAAACATAACTTGCCTAAGGTCTCACTGCTAGCCATCGATACAGCAAGTAACTAAACTGAAGATTTCTTCAGAGTGTACATGCTCAGTGCCATGCTAATGACACTCCTCCTTATCAAACCCTACCTATTACTTCCACTGCTGTGAAGAATTCCTGAGCTATAACTACTTGTCTCTCCAAGAACACAAAATTCCTCGAAGTTCTCTTTCTTTTTGTGCATATTTCGTATATATTCTACTTTATGATTAATTTATTCTTTAAATGCTTTTTATGGTAGTGCCAACATCTCCCAGTGGAATTAATTAATGAATATCCTTTATTGCACTGTAATATGCAAAGTATAAATGCCTTCTCAGATTAATAGCTGAATTAAAACTAAGGTGGTTAATGAACCTCAAAGCCTATTTATGCTAAGGCAATAGTAATTATTGTTCTTTCACTGTCAACCTTTAGCAGGAAATACAGGAGGAATATATTTTATCTCACCTGACAGTGTTAAAGATTTTTTTAAGAAAAATTTCAGCAAAATACATTCAAATGCCAAATGATATAAATATGTTGGAATATTTGTAAATGATTCACAGTTTAGTGGAGCTTAAGATAGTATAATTTAGATTAATAAAGTACAGTCATACCTTGGTACTAATCAGCAGCAGAACTTGTCAAACCCTATACTTGTCACATTTTAAGGAGAAAAAATGTTTCAGCACTCAGCACTTGCTCAGGACTCTTCACACTTGCTAGAACTTGTATGAGTCAGGATGCCACCCCGTAAGAGAAAATGCATTATGACTTGTTGCTTGCTCAGTAGTAGTCGGTTTTGGCACCTGTCGTGAGTTCTGAAATGAATTAACAACAAGTACTGAGATAACATTGTATGTATGTTTGAGAAAATTTTAGTGAAGTAAATGAAATAAAAACTTGAGTTATATTACTAAATATATTTTAATCACTTATGTAAAAATTCTATTTAAATTTTCCAGACTCTAGTTTACAGAAATTGGTCTTGTTTTGTTTAACTGCATGAAATTCACTGCAAAAGGAATTCAGATGAGTGGCTAGTTTCATCATCTAGGGGAAATATACATGGGCTAATATGAAAACTGCTTCAAATGACTATTATGTATGCATAAAATGTATGTATGTTCTTATGTAAAAATCAGGAAGACATTTAGAAATGGGTTATATTTTTTCTTCTTTTTATTATTATTTACTATAATCTTCAAGGTAAGTATTACAAAAGAATAAGCTCTCTGTCCATCATTTCCAGATGAACAATGTTTTACAATAGTGTTACAGACAAGAAAGTGTGCTTTCTAAGATCTGTGAACTTACTGGGAACAAAAATACCATATTTCACTATGTACAGAAATGCTGGCTTTTGATTCACAGTGATATATACATGTTATATCAAGTGAAATCATTTGAAAAATTACTTAAACATGACAAATCAAATGATCAAATATATAAGTATGGAAAAACCATGTTTTGAGGTCTTAAAGAATTTAGGATTGCATAATTGTTTATTACAGTAGTAGCCTTAATCTCTTAAAATAGTAATGATATTTTTAAGAGAGGAGTAAATGATATATTATCTAATCATAATTAGCTAACTACTCTGTTAGGAAGACTTGGATTACCATGTCAAAATCATGTGCCAAAGGGTGTCCAAATTTTCCAGAGTACCATCATCAAACGTTCATTTGGGTCACTAGTTAGGAATATCAAGACATCTAAAAAATTCAATTATTATTGTCATAGCCCAAAATAAAGGACCTAATTTTCTTTATATTTACATCATTTAGTTATAGGAAGAATCTCAACTCTTCCTTCACTGTTTCCCTGTTTTCTTTTATTGTTACATTTTTAGGAGAATGGGGTTAGCAGTAACCTTTTCTTTCATGCCCTATTTCCCTACCTTGTAGATCCTACTATTTGTGTTAGACAAAGTTATAGCTAAATCACACTTAATAATCTAAATCTTGTATTTTTACCTCCTTTTTTCACTTATGCAATGCTGTACCATGCATCCTCATCCATTTCTCTTGGGAAAAAAAAAAAGATATACTCACCATCTCTACTTTAAGAAGAATAAACAGAAGTACCATTCATTTCTAAGTTACACTTATAAAGTGAGAGTGAAAATTATCAAGTGAATCATTATATTAAAACAACAACAACAACAACAACAACAAACAAGCCCTGGCTGCTGTGGCTCAGTGGATTGAGCACTGGCCTGTGAAGCAAATGGTTGCTGGTTTGATTTCCAGTCAGGGCATGTGCCTGGGTTGTGGGCCAGGTCCCCTGTAGGGGGAGCACAAGGCAACCACACATTGATGTGTCTCTTCCTCTCTTTCTTCCTCCCCTCCCCTCTCTCTAAAAATGAATAAATAAAATCTTAAAAAAAAAAAACAACACAGAAAATCTGTAAAGTACAGACTCTCAAGTTTTCTCTCCTGAACTTTATGTTCACTGCAATTTCTCCAGGACTTACTCTGACATCACATTATCCAAGGATATGCACTAAATTTCCCAGGTTCCAGGATAACTTGGAAATGTCACTGAATAGTGATGTAGATATGGGAATATCATACATATTGTTAGTCTGTTGAAAGAGTTTAAAAGGAAGAATTTTATTTGGTATTGTGCCTACTACATCAGCACCCCTTTAATTTATTATTTATTATTCGTTCATTCATTCATTCATTCATTCATCATTTGGTAGCAACCATATACTGGGCACAAGGCTACAAATTTAGAGAAAGTTTACCATGTGCCCTCAAGGCTCAGACATCATGTAGTAGGTACAGAAGAGCAGCAAATTAAGTGCCAGAATGAGCTCCCATGGAGCTGTTCACAGGCATTGTGGGAACCAACCTGAGTAAGAGTTGGACTTAGAAACATTCTCTAGATGAGTGAAATGTCATTAGAGTTCTAACCCATAGGTCATGAAGGTCTTCCCTGGTATCAGTTTTCAGTGTTTCCAAAAACTATTGCACCAGAGGATTCTTTGAAATAAAATTATTACTGTTTTATAACACTTTAGGAAAACATTCTGCATTTTTTAACATTGCTAAAGAAAGTCATATTATA
Organism: Micronycteris hirsuta; assembly: GCA_004026765.1. Classification (NCBI taxonomy): domain Eukaryota; kingdom Metazoa; phylum Chordata; class Mammalia; order Chiroptera; family Phyllostomidae; genus Micronycteris; species Micronycteris hirsuta. The sequence goes on along the minus strand of PVJI01006811.1, from coordinate 64,564 downwards.
CAAATGAGAGCATGTCACAGTTCAATTGACATTTTCCTCATTAATAGTCCATAAAATAATGATATCTCCTAACATCCAAAGGCACCTCAAGTTTCATGATCTCTAGGAAGCTATCATTTTGCAAGACATTCCTTGGGTAATATTTCTACTGAAATAACATAAGCAGCCCTGATCAACTTCTCCTCAATTGTAAAGGGTTACAAGTCCCTCTTACTCACCATAGAGAATTAAACACTATCACCACCATCTCTGCTACCAACTTGGAAAGTAGCTTAAATAAATTGTCCATGACTAGTCTATTCACTTACAAAAAATGGCTGCAGCTTGCCTACCCTTTCACAAATCATGAAATAAAATGTTCTAGAATCTACATTCTAAAAAGTCGATTTTTTCCAGAAAATATGTTAATATAGTTGTTTAAACAACTGGATCAGGGATGAGAATTTATAGAAACCTGCTGATTTTATCCCCAATTATCTTATAGCCTGAGAGCCTATAAGTAGCCCGAGTTTCTCAAAGACAGGCATAATTATAAAAGAGCAGAGAATGAGACTCCTTCCAAGGGTGACCTACCACAAAACCACTGTAAGTACCCACTTTTCAAGGAGATTGAGAATTTCTATTACATATAGAACAAGTTGTACAGACTGAAAAAGAAGTATGTGAGACTGAGATAGATAAATGGTTTAAAAAACTTAAGTTCTCAACTTTAATTCATAATTTTAACTTCTCAGCATATTGCTGAGATCAGCATAATGCTCAGTGTATTCCATTAAGTGTTAAATATACTCCAGCTCTTTAATAATCTGCATAATTTGTCATCTTCTTTTGATTCTTATTTTATATAAAATACTATGACATATAACTAAGAATAACTTATTTCCAATATATTTAATATTTAGTGTATTTGAAATACTTTGAGATGTTTTCAAAATTGATTTCTAATATGCATAATGAGCAATTTTTATTTTGGAAATTATAATAGAAAATATTGACAGAAAATATTGACCTTAAATGGCTCAGCAGTTTCTAAAAACTAAACTCACATGGCAAATTGAAATGCAAAACATGCTTATCTGGACGAATAATTCACAAGGAAACAAGGACACACTAAGTGGATCACAGTTCTGAAAGAGCTTACCTACTGAGGGTGAGATTTGCATATAAGTGATACAGAGTTTGCTCAAGCTCAGAACCAAAGCTCTGTGTAGTGATGAGCAGGCTTCCACTGAAAGGATTCTAACTGCTTCAAAGCTTTGTGTTTTATTACAGATGTTAACCTACTAATCAAATATGTAATGCCAGTCTCTCTCTCTCTCCCTCTCTCTCTCTTTCTGTCTCTCAACTAGTTACAGTTTTATTTCAGTACAAGAACACATCAATGAGACCATAGGTTATAAAACCAATGTGACATGTTGCAGTGAGCACCAGTCCCATGTGGACAGTGAAGTTGCCCCTATGGATTAGAGACCACGAGAATGGTATTAGGATAATGTGAAATCAGTTGGTTTATGCTTGCAATGTCCAATTTGAGAGCGACTGCCACATGTAGCTATATAAACATCCCAGTAGTCATATTTTAAGTGTTCAGTAGTCACGTGTGGCCACCATACTGAATGTCTCAGAAAGTCTTATTGGATAGCACTGGTTTATGCTTAATATTTCACCAAAGCTATGGGTTTGTGTCTGTATCCAGCAGCAGGTGAACATAGTCCTTGGGCACAGTGACGGCACTAAGAATTAAGGACTGTTTGATGGTCCCTCACTTTCTTGGCCCAGAGATCAGTCTTGGCAGGCTCCCTGGTGAGTGTGCCTGATTTCTGTGTGTCCCCAAACCCTTAGTGGTAGGAGGCTTCTCTCCTGAAATTGTGTGACCCCTGTTCACTTTGCCTTCTACCTGCTGTCATCCCCTTTTCTTAAGGTTAATCCTTATATTTGTCCTATAACTTCGTTTACTAGGGATTTTACATTTCTTTTCAACTTTGCTGAGGTTTTTATGAAAATATTGATACTTTTCTTCATAATCTGGTTATATAGACTTACAGGAATATAATCCTAGGCCCATTTTCCCTATAGTCCCTCTAAATTTTAGCGTATAACAGCAAAATGTTTGCTGTTTCAGAAATGAATATGTTGAAAATTCCTGCAGAGATTCTAGAAACAAACTAGCCAAGGCTTGAGTTCGGGACCTGGGGTCCCTGCAAATGCCTCCAGGGTGAGGTTACTTGCACAGGTACATCAGAGAGCATGACACAAAGATCCAGGTGGCAGCATGGTGAGGAGGACAGAAGGATGGGTCTTACAGACAACACTGCAAATGCACGCCTTTCTTTACAAAAACAGTCACTGGTCATCAGATGTTTCTCAGAGGCTATCAATTCTGATACAAGTATTTTTGTGCGCATATGTCTTTATGTGGAAGAACATAAAGTTTCTTCCAGAGAGAGTACACAGTGATGAGAATGAGAAAGGAGACCTACATTTTCATTTATACCTTTTCATACCTTTATTTATTTTTTGCCACATGCACACATTAGCTACTCAAATAGATAAGTTTTTAAACATTCCTTAAAGATTCTTTGTGCTGTTCTCTGTGCACTTTGGAGACAAATGAGTGACTGTGGGTAGAATGACCCAGAAGTCATAGAAATAAAGCAAAATAGTGGGAATAGAGTATTGGTTGGCCTATACTTTAAAGATGAAGAAGCCACTGTATGTGACAGGAGAGACAGAGCTAAAGGAAGAAGACAGAGCTTCAGCAGGAAGAAGGAGCCAGAAAGAAATATGAAAATGCAAGTTGTATAGAATATAAGTAAAGAAATATGGTCCAGAATTTTTTTCTATAATTAATTAAAATTTCACCTTATCTGTATTTAATATATTCATTCCCCTTAAATGAATAGCATTTTTCATGTAAGATCATTTACATTGTTTAGAATCAACAAATAATGTGTAAATATTTTCTCTATAAACAGAAAACATCCATTTTAGTACTGATGACCATTTAGATAAAATGTTGCTTATTCCTCAAATGGTAATGGAAGTTTTTGCATTTCATATGTCAAAAAATCATTATAGACATGACATTTCTAAAAAGAGACAGTTTCTCCAGTGACACTAATTAATATTATACTTTGTATCATATATTTTGTTGTACTTTGAACTGTTTGAATCATGGATCACATAAATCTCTGCTTTTCAACTTCTGTGATCAAGGATTACTATTCTGCTCCCCCCATCAATCTGTTGTGCACTGCTAAAATTAAAATTAATTACTAATCTAATTATAATTAATTAATTGTAAAGTATATTAATTAATAATGAAATAAAACATGACATACAGATCATACACCATGACCAAGTGGAATTCATCCCAGGGATGCAAGGATAGTACAATATTTGCAAAACAATAAATATAATACATTACATAAACAAAAGCAAAGACAAAAATCACATGATCCTATCAATAGATGCAAATCACATGATCATATCAATAGATTCAGAAAAAGCATTCGATAAGATACAGCATCCACTTATGATAAAAACACTTAGCAAAGTGGGAATAGAGGAAGCACTCCTCAACATAATAAAGGCCATATATGAGAGACCTACAGCCAACATCACACTCAATGGGCAAAAACTAAAATCTTTCCCACTAAGATCAGGAACAAGACAAGGTTGTCCACTATCATCACTTCTATTCAACATAGTACTGGAAGTTTTAGCCACAGCAATCCGACAAGAAAAGGAAATAAAAGGCATTCAAATTGGAAAGGAGGAAACAAAACTGTCATTGTTTTCAGGTGAGATGATAGTGTACTTAGAAAATGCTATAGACTGCCAAAAAAATACTCGACCTAATAACTGAATTTGGCAAAGCAGCGGGATACAAAGTCAATATCCAGAAGTAAAAAGCATTTTTGTATACCAACAGTGAAACAGCAGAAACAGAAATCAGGAAAAAAATCCCATTTAATATAGGAAAAAAAAAAATCTAGGAATAAACCTAACCAAGGAGGTAAAAGATCTGTACTCAGAAAACTACACAACACTGAAGAAAGAAATCATGGAAGACACAAACAAATGGAAGCATATACCATGCTCATGGATTGGAAGAAACAACATCATCAAAATGTCCATACTACCCAAAGAAATTTATAGATTCAATGCAATCCCTATCAAAGTACCAATGGCATATTTCACAGATACAGAACAAACAGTTCAAAAATTTACATGGAACCATAAATGACCCTGAATATCAGCTGCAATTTTGAGAAAGAAGAGCAAAGCAGGGGATCACAATTCCTGATATCAAACTGTATTACAAGGCCACTGTAATCAAAACAGTCTGGTACTGGCATAAAAACAGACAGATAGACCAATGGAACAGAATAGAGAGCCCAGAAATAAACCCGAGTCTCTATGGGCAATTAATCTTCGACAAAGGGGGCAGAAGCATAAAATGGAATAAAAATAGCCTCTTCAACAGATGGTGTTGGGAAATCTGGATGGCTACATGAAAAAAAAAGAAACTCGAGCACCAACTTACACCATACACAAAAATAAATTCAAGGTGGATAAAAGACTTAAATATAAGTCGTGACACCATAAAAGTCCTAGAGGTAAACATCGGTAGGAAAATCTCAGACATTCCACACAGCAACATCTTCAATTATATGTCCCCTAGCGCAAGGGACATAAAGGAAAGAGTAAACAAATGGGACTTTATAAAAATAAAATGCTCCTGTATGACTAAAGAAAACATTAGCAAAATGAAAAGTGAACCAACTGTATGGAAAATGTATTGCCAATGATATCTCAGACAAAGATTTGATCTCCAAAAATATATAAAGAACTCACATGGCTCTACTCCAAGGAAAATAAACAATCCAATTAAAAAATGGGCAAAGGACCTGGATAGACACTTCTCCAAGGAGGTCCAGAGACATATGAAAGAATGTTCAGCATCACTAGCCATCATGGAGATGCAAATTAAAACCACTATGAGATACCAGTTCACACCAGTCAGCATGGCCATCATAAACAAATCAACTCATAAATAAGTGATGGAAAGGTTGTGGAGAAAAGGGGACCTTAGTGCATTGTTGGTAGAATACAGAGTGGTGCAGCCACTGTGGAAAACAGTATGGAATTTCCTCAGAAAACTGAGAATGCAACTGCCTTTTGACCCAGCAATTCCAGTGTTGTGACTAAACCAAAGGAATCCCGAAACACTAACTCAATAGAATCTATGCACTCCAGTGTTAACAGCTGCAGAATTTACAATAGCCAAGTGCTGTAAGCAGCCTAGGTGCCCATAAGTAAATGAGTGGATCAAAAAGCTGTGGTATATTTACACAATGTAATATTACATAGCAGAAAGAAAGAAGGAGCTCCTACCCTTTGCAACAGCATGGATGGAACTGGAGAGCATTATCCTAAGTGAGGTAAGCCAGGTGGAGAAAGACAAATACCATTTGATCTCACCTATAAGTGGAACATAATCAACAAAACTAACAAGCAAGCAAAATATAACCAGAGACATTGAAATAAAGAACAAACTGACAGCAACAAGAGGGGAGGGGAGAGGAAAATAATGGGGGAAAGAAGGGAAAGGGTCATCAAAGAACATGCAGAAAAGACCAATGGACAAAGGCAAAGGGGGTTAGAATTGAGGGTCATAGGTGGGGTGGGTTGGGAGGGGGAAAGTGGTAGTGGGTAAATGGAGGCAACTGTATTCGAACAACAATAAAAATAATAAAAATAAAATGAAAACATTATTTCTTTAACATGATTTGAAAAATTTAACACATAGCTAAAAAAAATTATTATTGTCCATTTTGGAAAGGTTCAGGTAAACAAAGCTTTTTGGTAAATGTAGGATCACATTTGTATCTAAAATGAAGATGAATGCAAACGTAAAATTTCCTCTACTTAGTTTAGATAAATTTGATAAAGCACAGGCACATTTCTCAATCTATATAAGCACAGGGACACATTTTTTAGACTATTAGAAATAAAATTTGATCATAAAAGCATACCCACAGTTCTACTGCCTATGCCTATGTTATCTATATGAAATGACATAAATTCTCATATGCAACTTACCAATTTTCATCATTCAAAGTTGTTTTACATGCTGTCTGATTATCTTGCCTTATCTTTTCCACCCAAGGGTAATAACTGTTATATGACTGAATTTAGCATATTCTATAAATAATTAGCCTAAAGTGGTACAGGTTGTGACAATTGATAACAATGATGAATCATGGCCACAACAAATGAAATTAGCTAACAACAGAGCAAATTGACATAGTATTAATAATTTTTTTTAGAAATAGGGGAACTTTAACAATAATAATTTTTTTAATTTAAAATGAACATATATTTCATTGAACTTTCAGTGATTATCAGTGAAAAGTTGATATTTATATTCATAAAGAAATCAGTCTTCTACCAACATGACATATTAAAGGCATTTATGATATGTGCATTGCTAATTATTCCATACATAACTGTCCACAGTGCATGTGTCAATTTTGAACATTCAAATACATATTCTGAGGATAGAATCCAAATACAAATATGTAATTATTATGGTTCTGAAAATGTAACAAATAGTAAGCATGAAATTAATGTCAGGGATTTATCCTGAAAGTGACAAACGTGGATTTATGAAAGCTGATTTTAATATGTATTTTGTGTCAGTGTTTAAGTGATTACTTTTATCTTAAGCAAGAAATACACACACACACACACACTCATAATTCCCTTTTGAGGAAAAATGTAACCTATCTCTTCCAAAAAAATAAATTTAAGAAAAATGAGGATCCTTTCAATGAAATCTGATGCATATTTTCAAAATAATAATCAATTTAAACATAAAATACTTTGTTTTACATGCAAAAATCCATTTTCACAACAATAAGACAATTGCTATTTATATCTCCATTCTGAAAATAACACGGAATGTAAGGAAAGGAACACAGATAATTCTTGAGGCACGTTATAAAGAATAATTTCTAGAGGTTAAAAGAAATCTACTTTGTTTGATAAACTAAACTAAACGGAAAACTCTATCTCATTACTTAATTGCTACTGAAATATCACTTCTCTTACATAGTAAATCTCTCATGAACATCACCACGATAAACACTGCCAAAAATTGTTTCAGAATTTAAAAAAAGCAATGGAAGAAAAGCCTGCTTTAGAGTTGACAGATCTTTTCAAGTATGTATCTGTAACTTCATAGAACATATTTGTACTGAAATACTAAAATTATGTTTTGTTCTCAGTGGGAACGTGCCTATTTGTGCAGTTCTTATCTTTCCTGTACCTACCTGTACCCACATGCATCTCCACACATTGTTATGAAAACCTTGTTTCCTGAAACTTGAAACTATGTCATCACCATGAATCTGATGCAGGCACCATTGCTTCTTCAGAAATCAAAAATGTGTTCTCATTCTCAGCCTCAGACAATGAGAAGTGCGCTACTCATCACATGGCCCTATGATTAAGATCTAGAAAACACCACCTGTCTTCCCCACACAAAGGAGTTGTGAGGATCCCATACACTTGTGCACTGGAAATGTTTTTTAAAACATAAAATATAAAGGAACAAACGATATCAATATCATTATGTCAGCACAGAAGTCTAGAATAGCATTTCTCATGTGAAAAAAAAATACAATGTGGAATAAACTTTTGTTTATTTGTCAGGAAACAGTAATTTATGGAACATATAAATTTAATTTATGGAAAGTATAATTTGTATTCAACTTTATAGTCACAATTATTAACCTCTATGCTAGAAATCCTCATGTAAATTAAATCTGCAGTTTCTACTCAAAAGTAAATTTATATCCACATGAGGTTTCCTGAAAGACAGATTTCATAGTGGTTAAGAATATAGAATCTTCAGGGGATGTTAATTAGCTTGACTGAGGTGATGATTTCATAACATACCTATATCAAGAGATCAGGTTGTATAAATTAAATATAAACATTTTTATGTCAATAATATCTCTATAAAGCTGTTTTTTCTTTACTTATTTTTTAATCCTCACTTGAGGATATGTTTACTGATTTTTAAAGAGAGAGGAAGAGTGGCGGGAGAGAGACAGAAACATCAATTGGTTGTCTCCCATTTGTCTCTGACTTGGAATTGAATCTACAACCTAGGTATGTGCCCTGACCAGGAATCAAACCCACAGCCTTTTGGTGTATGGGATGATGCCCCAACCAACTGAACCACCTGGCCAGGGCTACAAAGCTGTTTCTGTTTCTATTGTTTTAAATATAGAACACAGAATCTGGAACAAAAGTGCTAGAACTGCAGTCTTAGCTTGGGCCCCTGTGACCTGGTCTTACCTTCCCTGTACCCCAATTTTCTCACTGGTTATGGTAATTATGGAAGATGTTTGTGCACGCAACATGTTTAGAATACTGCTTGGCAATATATAAGTACTAAATAAGTTTTGAAAATATTTTTATTATGATGCTGTCCCTAGAGATGGTTCTTCAGCTCCAAGAATTCTAAATATACTTTCCTGGGGTTATGATACACAGACATATCAAATCATAGCACATGTTGGTGGCTGCCAACAAAGCCATTTCCTGAATTTCATGTAGTTCATCACCACTCATCAGTATGTAATTTTGGATCAATGTACAGACAGTTAGTGGATTAACCCAGCAGCCATCTCCAAATGTGGAGGAGAGTTTCTTATTGCTTAGAGTGCGGAAACTATGCATGCTAATCACTGACATTGTAATCTAATCACCAAATGATAAAAACATTGTGGAAGGAAGCAAAGTCTAAGTGCTGGGTCTAATTACATCACCATTCAGTTGCCTGATGGAAAAGACAGGCACATTGTACAGTCATTTATACAACCAAACACTCAATAGACATTTAGGCCCCCAGCCAAGCTATGGCTGGAAAGCTGGTAGATGTGCATTTCAAATCAAGGCAAGTTGTCAGAGAATTAACTCAGGGGCCACAGGAACTCTCATTCTTATGATCTTAGGGAGTGGCAAGTAGAGATTACAACTATAAAACAGTGTGGTGTATGAAGATGAAGTCAGGCAGAGTCTTAGACAGACATAGTGTCAAATCTACTCTGCTACCTGCTGAGTGACACAGACGCAGGCAAGTGAAGTACGTTTTCAGATCCACCAGCTATAAAATGGGGATAATAAAAGATCAATCTTTCAGGGACTGTATCAATACCAGATAATTACTACAGAATGCCTGGCACATGGTTGGTATTCAGGAAATCATGCAGATATTTATTTGTACTCATGAACAGATAAAATTTAAGGAAAAGAACAACATTGAAGCACCATATACAACAGCATCACTCCTCACCAGAATTATGCCAACATAGAGATGACACATCGTCCACAGGTGGGTTCATGGCACAGCTCAGGTTCACGAAACTGGCTGCTGCTGTGATACACAGAAACAGTGACATGAATGACGCATGTGCATGAGTCATTCATACAAGCATGACTGGTAAAGTCTCGTTTTAACAAAGTGAGAATAAAATGTAATGTAAAATGGTCAGCAAACTATGAAATACACTTTCAGAGGCCCTTGACCTTACAGCTTGGATTCTGCCAATGATCAAAACAAAACCCAGTTTATTATGAATGTTTCCCCTTTTTCTATCCTGAGAGCTGGAACAGCACGTTAGCTACACATCATGTCTACTGGGATGCTTGTGATTGAACATGCTTTGTTTACATCATAGTAGCTTTCTTGTGCTTTCTGGTGCTAAAGAGAGCCAGTTTCTGTGGATGACCCACTGATTGAAAAGAAAAGCAGCTCATGCCATCCCTGTACTACTGAGGCCTTCTGCAATGTCAGGAGAGAGGATGCTAAGAATATCTGGGAATATAATGTGCTGAGTAACATGTATCAAAGGTTAAATGCAAGTCTTAAAGGCTTCTCATATCAGTTGTCATGTAGAAACTTTGTAAACATAATTTAAGTAATTTGAAAATTTATATATGTATAAAAATTTGTCTCCATTATTTAAAATTACAATATATATACATATATTTGTGTGTATATGCATATGTAAATATCCATGCATGTATATTTATGTACCTATATGAGGGAGGACCCCCAAAATTGGAATTTATTTATAAAAAAGTGTGTATTTCTTTTAATATGTTTAAACTTCAGTCACCATCCAAGTATACTCCATTTGATGAATACACCTTTGAAGACATTTTTTCCACTGCTCGAAACATTTTTTGAACTCATCAATTTTGATGCTTTTTAGTGCTCCTGTCATTTTTTGTTTCACTTCTTCCATATCAGCAAAATGTTTCCTTTGAGGACATTTTTCATCCAGGGAAACAAAAAAAAAAAGTCACTCATGACAAGACTGAGTGAATAGGGAGGGTGGGTCAAGGGGGTAATGTTGTTTTTGGTTAAAAACAGATGAATACTCACTGTGAGCAGGTGCACTAATAAATCACCCATCATGAAATGGGCAAATACATTGAAAAAAGCTTCAAAAAAATTCACTGAAGCCAAATACAGCCTCTCACAACACCACCAGTTGGCACACTGATACAGATGAATTCCTAGAATACTCACCTAGTGGGGGAAGCCTACAATGGTCCTGCCCTCCAGAAGATATAATTGCTGTTTTGGGTGTTCCCCTATACACACACACATATATACACACATATACATATATACACATTTATGTATCATATGTATGTACATTTGTGCTTAAGTTTATATGATTTTGAATCTATACAACTAGACAGCATGCAAATAAGTGAGATTGATGGTTTAACCTATTGGAATATCTACCCTGCGGTATGTGTTGTCAATCCAGAGTCATCAGCCTCAGAGTCGACACACTCATTCTACTGATGTTAGCACCACTCCTCTTTAATAACTGTCTTTGTGTGGGTTTTGCCATATGAGAAAATTAGCCACATTGATTCTGAATCACAGTATATAAGTTGTCAACCAAAAGTAAATAGGAAATATATTGAAGCAGCATATTGTACAAATAATGAAGCCGCCTATTCAGAAACAGTTATTATACTGGAAAACATACATGCATGTACATATAGACACACACAGAGAATTGGGGTGGCAAGATGATGCAACACCGTACCAAATGCTTGATGTACTCTGTAATGCTTTGAGTTACCTGATGGGATTATAGAACCAGTTCTCATGCCAATAGTGCCTTTAAAGAAAAGGGGGGATCTGTAATGTATAGAATGTCAACTTCTACCCTAAATCCCCAGAAATCTGAGTAGCAAGGTTGCAGTTAGAGCACAGAAGTTCCTTTTAAACTCCCAGGTGACTCTAACTTGGATGGGAGGACCACTGAGTGAAGAGACGGCTGCCATCACTGGTTGAAAAGATTGCCATGGGATGGTTCAGTTTCTTAGTTGGGGTCTTCACAGCAGCCACTAGCGTTACAATCACTTCCCATTTTCCAGATGACAAAACAAAGCTTTTAGAGGTTAGCATGCAAAGCTAGTATTTGAGTCCAGATCTGTCTGATTGGAATGGTCTTGTTTTTTACACTACACCAGACTGAAACCAAGGTTTCATGGAGCTTACCTCTGGAGTAACAGAATGCCCAATGAAAGGAAACACACAAAGTCCTAGCAGTTATGTTCTGCTCAGTCAGCAGTAGTGAGCTTTTTAAAACTGCATGTAAATCTGTCAGATGTCAAGGAATGTCTAAAGACAACACCTCTTGACAAAATAGTCTCCTTGTAATATCTTGTATGCATAGCTTTTTGGGGAGGAGAGGGTATAATTATAATTTTTCTACTATTTCCATTTATTATGATTATGTATGTGTGCATGTGCACACTACATCTCTGATTTGAAATCAAAGCAGAACACTACGTAACTCTCAAAGGAATGGGAGCTTCATGTAGCATATACAATCTGAATATATACTCCCCCACTGCTAATAGAATTTTGTGGATAAAATCTTCCATCCAATTAATAAAATAACAAATTAAATATATTGATAAACTTTTTAAACAGCAAATAGCAAACTTGTTTTTGATTATCTCTCCCTCCTCTTCCCCAGAACTATACAATCGTCACTGGTTTGCCTTGCTTGGGCTCCCTAACATCAGGCATAAATGCCTGCCAGGCTTTATTCTCAGGTTCACCCACATTCATCTCAATTAGCACACACCAATCACCACCACTGAGATCATTCCAAACTTCTCCCTGTTCCTGACCTCTCCTCAAAGCTCCTACTGACATCTTCAGCTCCTCACTTGTAACACTCAATTCTTATTGTCCTCTAATGGAACATTTGTACTATTAAATCAACCCTTAATCATGGGTGCGCACTGAACTGTATTCCCAGTGTCTCATGTATATAGCCTTGATGAAATAATTACATTTACTAATAAGAAAAGTGCCCTCTTAAAATGAGTAGCTATTGAACAACTGAGTGAAGAACATACTTCCAGCTACTCAAAGGAGGTCACCTAATTTTGGGCACCATGAGAAAGGCTGAAGTTACATCCAGGTCAGTTACACACTCATAGCATGCATATTTTATCCTGTTCCACCCAGAAAGGAAAACTCCTTAAAAGCCAGAACTGTGATCCACTCACCTAGTATTTCCTACAGCATTTAGAATAGTCCTTACCCTTTAGGAACTAAACTGTGTTCCCCCAATATTCACATGTTAAAGTCCTAACCCCAGTAGTGCAGCATGTGACTGCACTTGGAGATGGGGCCCTTAGAGAGGTACTTAGGGTAGAATGAGATCATGTGCATTGGCCCTAATCCAAGAGGAGATTGAGGCACCAAAGATATGCACATAGAGGAAAGACCATGTGAGACCACAGCAAGAAGGCAACCATCTGCAAGCCAAGGACAGACCTCTGCACGACCTGCCACCACCTTGATCTTTGATCTCTGGCATCCAGAACTGCAAGAAAGTAAATTTCTGTTGTTCAAACTACCAGTGTGTAGTATTTTGTTACAGCAGCACTAGCAAACTAGTATAATACTCATCAGGTATTTGCTGATTTGAAGTAATACTTTGCTATTGCTCTTGGACCTTGCTTTTTTAAGGTAGATACACAAAAATAAATGCCTTGAAATAATGGATTTTCCTTTGTTATTTTTATTGCCAATTTACTGTGTTAGATACACAATGCTATTTCTAACATCTACCATCCCCCTCCAAAGATATATTGAATTTAGGTTACTTGTTTCTTCAAGTAACACACTTCCGTTAAAAGTCAAGGAATATTGAAAAGTCAAACCTCCAGGTAACAGCAGCAGTGACTTCCCATTCAATATCCTGCATACATGCTGAAGGGGGTTGTGCAAACATAAATATTTCAGATATGATATTGTTGGAGTCTCCTCCAATTCAAATGTAAAAACATCAGTGCTTAATTCCTGAATAAGAAAGGGCTTCTTCACGCAATGATTTCCAGCCTTGTGGCCTCCCTCATCCTATTTGCCCGTTTGACTCTGAGATACTGGGGACAGCAGCAAAAAGGGGGATGAGTCCTTATACCATACAAACTGTTGTCACTGTAGCTGGCTGATGGCAAGGTGACAAGTGTTCAGTCTCTGTATTTTGCGAACAGTATCTGAGGTCCCCCACCACTTTGAAGACATTCTGAAGTGTCAACATACATCTTGTTAGAAAAAATTACCAACATCAAATGCCGTGGACTGAATGTGTGTGTCCCCCCAAATACATATGTTGAAAAGATAAGCCCACAACGTGATGGCATGAGAAAGTAGGGCCTTTAAGAGCTGACTGGGACACAAGGGCGGAAGGCTCATGAAGGACTGTGCCCTTTACAAACACTAGGCAACTGGGCTGACACAGTGCATCTCCCTGCAATGAAGCTCATTGTGAAGGGGACAATGCTTCATGCTTTCTGCGTATCAGTAACTAATACCACCATCTGACAACCGTTTATGAATGAATGAATGGATGTTAGTGAATGACCGAATTACAGTCATTATCTGTAAGAAGCATATAATCTAAAAAGGACTAAAAATGTGTAAGTGAATGTGCTTTGTTTTGGACCAGTGCTCCTCAAGCACATTGCTCTGAATGACCATTTTATAAAATTACTCAACAATCATAAACCAATATTTTATAAAATACCCTAAAATAAATTACTAGGAAAATGAAAAAAACAAAGAGACATACAATGAGACAAAACTTTTTTTTTTTTAGATAAAATTGCTAGGTAAGGCTTAATTTTGTTTTTCCAAATAGAAACCAATAGGCCAGAGCCTGTATTTTAAGTATCACCATTTTTTTACTGCTGTAATAAAAAATATGATGGGAACATGTCCTAGTTAACCCATAAGTAAATGAGACAAAAGCCTTTGAAAACTTCCATTACGATTCACTTAAAATAATTTGCTAGGAAAATTATCATGTTCTTCCTGTACTTTCCAGAATTGTATTGTGATACACACAGCAGTCCAAAAAAGTAAATACATACATACATACATACATAAAAAACACCAAATGCTTCTTTTCAGCAAACTTTTGTCATCAAAACAGAAATTAGCATGCACAGTTTCTCTTCTCCAGAAAGAGCCAGAGCACCGGCACTCACTGTCCTTAGGGCAGCATTAATGGTCAATTCCATATAGAGCATTCTCAATTCCATTTGTTTCGTTTTGAAAGTGACTAACATTCCCCTGTTGTGCTGTCAAAAATAATTAATTTAAAACTGCAAAAATTACTGCTGTATCTACACCTTTCCCATGTAATACTCTTTTTGTTAAATGGTTCAGGCAATTTTTCACTTGTGAGTGATATGTTACAAAGTACAATTACTTTTTGTGCTATTAAGCATTCACAGTATGCAAAAGTTAATATACATATACATGGTGAAAATATTAAGAAATCTTTATAACATTGTAAACTTAAATTTTAAAATTTAATGTTCAAAATATTACTACCTATGCAAGAAAAATGTTCTACAAAATGCAACTGCACAGCCTATTCCCTAGTGGTTAGGTCTAAAATCATCCTTAAAGGTACATAAAAATGGCCTCTGAAAACACATTCAAAACATTTTATACTACTTACATAAGATTTTGTTTTTTATATCATCTGTAAGTCCAACTCGACTGGCTTTTTACCAATATTAAGAAGAAAAATTCCTTGGTTGAACATTAGATGAAGTGCTAGGCTTGTGTGTTCACAAAATAATATAATAAAAAATGTATGGATTCATATAAATTAAAAGTATATATAGTGCTACAACACTAGAATAAAACAAACAAAAAACTGTAAGCATGAAAACACACATTATTTAAAATAAAAATCAAAGAAAGGGCAAAAAGGACCAACTAAATATTCACAGTGGGGTGAGGCAATGTACATTGCTACAATGAAATACTACACAGCTATTAAAATTATGTTGCAAATAATAGTGACTCACAGTGTTTCTAAAGTATATTATTAAGTGGAGAAAAGTTTTGACTATATATAATATTCTATATTATACATACACAAATTTATATGTTATTATATAAAAAATATATGTGATACAATGTATTATATAATTATAACTTTATTATAAATTATATCACATTTATTGAAACAAAAACCAAAAGAATATATACCAAATAATACTAATGAAGAAGGAAATGTCATTTTTGAATCTTCTCACTAGTATGCAATTAAAATTTCAACATTAACATTATTACACTAACAATGCTTCCCTTGAAGACTTTTTGAGCATTTTTAATTTATT
The DNA here is from genome assembly GCA_004026765.1 of Micronycteris hirsuta. Lineage (NCBI taxonomy): Eukaryota > Metazoa > Chordata > Mammalia > Chiroptera > Phyllostomidae > Micronycteris > Micronycteris hirsuta. The sequence continues at coordinate 48,793 of PVJI01006811.1, read as the reverse complement.
TCACTTTTATAAGACATGCACTTATTTAGAAAATGTGCACCAATTTAGTTATTTGGAGAAAACTCATCTAATAAAGTATAAAATTAGAACTTTGGGTTTTGAAAATGTATAATATTTTATATCAATCTTCCTGCTCCTTTTAGTAAAATAAATTATCAGGCCAGTTTATTTCATTTGTATGAAACCCAAAACTACCTTGTCTCCCAGGAATGTTATGAACCTGATCTGAGGTTAAGAAATTTCAGTATCTGCTGGATATATTACTCTGCTTCTCCTTTATCTTTGGAAGATCAACAAGATCACCCCCAGTTAAGGATCTGATAGATAGACCAATGTGACACTCACTAGATAAGGATACCAAGTTCACAATAACATGTTTGACATGAAGGGAAAAAAGTATCACTGGTTCACTAATATTTTGAAATAAATTAGAAGTTAGTTTTGTTGTTCTAAATATACATCTAAATCAAAACTGTGGCACATTTAGTCAAAAACTCAGAACCCCAAATCTGAAATTAACATGTTTTGAGTATTTCAAAACTCCCTTAATGGGCATCAAAAAGAGAAAATCTGTTTCAGAGTAAAGTCTACTTATATTTAATAGGTGCCATGCATTCTGGGGGGACAAAGAGACATGGTATTGCCCTGGCTGGTGTGGCTCAGTGGATTGAGCACGGGCTGGGAACCAGAGGGTCCCGGTTCGATTCCCCGTCAGGGCACATGCCTGGGTTGCGGGACAGGTCCCCGTGAGGGCCATGTGAGAGGCAACCGTACATTGCTGTTTCTCTCCCTCTCTTTCTCCCTCCCTTCCCCTATCTCTAAAAATAAATAAAAATTGCCCTGGCTGGTGTAGCTCAGTGGATTGAGCGCGGGCTGGGAACCAGAGGGTCCCGGTTCAATTCCCCGTCAGGGCACATGCCTGGGTTGCGGGCCAGGTCCCCGTGAGGGCCATGTGAGAGGCAACCGTACATTGCTGTTTTTCTCCCTCTCTGTCTCCCTCCCTTCCCCCCTCTCTCTAAAAATAAATAAAATCTTTAAAAAAATAAAATAAAAAATCTTTAAAAAAAAGAGACATGGTATCAAAGATGTGAAAAGAATGAGAACTACTTCTCTAATTTGATATTATATGGCAACTAGATACTTAATATCCTTTTTAAAAACTGGATTGGCAATTAATTTCCTCCCCTACCCACTCACTCATAATCACACGGTCATAGTCCCTCACACACACATACACAACTTGAAAGACCCATACAGGGAGTACTGACATGTACTTAGATTGAAACAACCAAATAAGAAGAAATATTAGACCAAAATTCAATGCACATATTCCCCCATCAAATTCTTGATGATTCACAAATTTTAACAAAATATACTAAATCACTTAATTTTGGAGACTACACAAATTGTTTAAAATTCCATCAACTTGATGTGTTTCTATTAATGTGGCTATTCACCAAAAACTGATTTGAGTTCATTCACTTTATTATGAGTCATATTTTGTGAGTGAAATTACATAGGGAAATTAGTCCTGTGATTTAATCCAAAATAAGATACCATTTTAACTCTGAACTTCATTGGTAGCTCTTATGGGATTTATCACTGTCTGCCCCTTCTTCACTGAAAGCTCTGTTCTCATGACACACAGAATGGAAAAGGCAAATTTTCAAGAAATACGTATTGAATAAATATTAACAGTGCTTTGCCAACTGACCGTATTTTGTGATCACATTTTTGCAAAAAATGAACTTCAATGAATGTCAGTTTAGATTCTTAATAAAAAGTGAAAGCTAAGACTGCGACAATCAGAGAGTATATTAGAAATATATCTTGGCTAATTTCTAGTAAGGACTGAGGTGTCAAAAAGAATTTAAAATATGACATTGTGCTGAGACTTCTGAACCCTCCACCAGTAGCACATGTGACTACTAAGCTTTTGCAAGGTGGTTAGTTCTGCTGTTCACATAAAATACAAACTGGAGTTCAAAGACACAGAACAAAAATGTGGAATAATTTTAGAAATTATTTTTATTGACAACATGTTGAAATGATAATTTTTCTTAGAGTGGGTTACATAAAACACTATAAGCAAATTTCACAAGTTTCTTTTGAATTTTTCAATGTGTCTTCTAGGTGATTTAAAATTGATTACAGTTGCCTGCTCTGTCCTTCCTAAGATATAAATCATCCCTGTCTCCATACTATATATGTTCATACAAGTCACCCATCTGATCACTGCCCATTAGTCACTCAGTAGGGTCCTGCTTTTCAGGTATGTTAACAGAATCTCAGTGCTTGTGTTCAAGTCACCCTTACTTTACTTAATAATAGCCCAAAACCATTCACATAATGTGTATTATAGTATATTGTTATAACTGTTCTATTTTATTGTTATCATACACTCTTACTGTGCCTAACTTATAAACTAAACTTTATCACAGGTATATATGATAGAAAAAACATAGTGTATATAGGGTTCAGTTCTATCAATGGTTTCAGGCACCCACTGGGGGTCTTGGAAAGGATGCCCTATGGATAAGAGGGCACTACTGTATACTGCTGGCCATCTAAAAAATCTAAAAGCATAGATATCTTGAAGTTATTTTATGCGTTTGATAATATTTAAGAATTCCTAATAAGGCATTTTATTTGTAATTTTGAGTGATCTCAATATATTCCAAAATGAAATTCATTCTCCCAGTGGACTCTATTTTAGAGCATAAAATACATGTGAACATAAAGTCACACATAGTAATTGTTCCTTTAACTGTTCACCTTCTTTTTTCTCAAAAACCTATCATTCTTCATCTTCTAATTTTCTTTCTAGAAGGCCCTCTCTCATTCCTGTTTATCTTGCGCTCGAGAAGGTCCTCTCAAAATTGTGATGCTCTTTAATGCTCAGCCTCCCCTCACAACACTAGCCTCTTAACATCAACAGCACCTGCCACATGCTTTCCCAAAGTCTAAAATGTGTTCATCATTTGATGTGGCTCTGCTTTCAAAACCCAGAAATATAATATTCTCCTCTGAACCACCCATCTTTGCACCTCTCTCATTCAATTTAAAACAATGTTTCATCCTAAATTTCTGGCTCTCAAATCTTATCTGTTCCTAGTTCACTCATCTCTGGTAGTAGCCCTTATCTCAAGTGCCCCAGGTTCATGATCAGTCTTTTCTACAACATATTCTTTCTCTAGAAAGTCCAGCTCCTCAGTTTGACATTATGTATTAGCCTTGTTAATCTCTTAATCAGGTAAATATCACTTGTTTGCTTGTCCCATTCAGATTACAGACTGTTAAGAACTGCTAGAGAGAGTGACATAATGGTGTTAACTAATATGACAACAAATGGTTGTTAATTTTGTCAAGTTCCTCCTTCTTGCTCTGGAATCTTTTTATAGATATCTTGCATATTCTCTGCCACATTTCTCAAGCTCCTGCCCCTAAACCATTTCATCTCAACCTATGACCTTGCACTTACCGGAGGAGACAAAAAGTCACTATGAGATGGCAGACTCCCTGGAGGCAGGGTCCTTATTGGTGGTATTTCCCACTGAATCCCCATTTCCTAGCACTGGCTGAACAAATTTAGCTAACTAATGAACTGGTTGCATTTCCTTCCTCTCTAAGAGGTGACCAACTCCTTTTGCAACTACTGATCACACCAACCCTCTTAGAACATTGTGAAACTTGCTCCTGGAAATTAAATTCAGTGGTCAGCTTCCTGTTCTCTTTTTTGTCTTTAACCAGCTCTTCTTACCTCCACTCAGAAAAACGACAGTGTTTTCCAAATTTTTGCTTTCAGATGAGTTACTGCCCCCTAGAGTTTAAGGAACACGATTTTATACTATCTTTCTAGCTTTCAGTGTGTGTTCAGTTCTAGACCTGATTTTCAATTGCATATCAGTCATTTTACCCAGGAGGTAATGTCAAAACTTCAAATTAGTGATGTGTGGAAAACAAATCCATTCTCCCATCCCCAGCCAATCAGGCTCTCCTCTAGATATTTTACTTTTTAATGTTTTGTTTTATGCCAATAATTTTCAAGAGCTCCAGATTCCAAATCTCAAAGGCAGCTCATAATAGTCCCTTTACCTTGGCTGCCACATCCACTGATTTTATGGACTTACAGATTTACTATCATCTATGAAATCTATTTCATCATGTTCATTCACATTGCCTCCTCTGTGGTTTATGTTTCCCATTCTTTATTGAAAAAATAGTTACTTTTTTCAAGTTCTGAGGAAAATATCCAATAATGGAATACATTTTCATGCATCTCAAGAGGTCATTAGAAACAGCATCCTAAAATAACATGTTGCAGTTACATGTGTTTCATTTTATTAACAAATAGATAAAGTGAGCTTGAAAAATGTCACATCCAAGTATGTGTCATGGTGAAATTCTGAAGTGGAGAAGATGATGAGAGACAGAAGAGACACCTCTATTTATAGACCTACTGCGACACGAAATAATTGATGTTCACTTTTCTTTGTGCAAAACACTAATTTTCCACATGAGCTGCAAAAACTTCCAGAGTAGTGATTACATTCTATGCTTAGTAAGCAAATATTTGTTGACTGCCTTTTCCCAGGCCTCTGCAAAGCCACTGTAGACATGAAAGTATCTATTTTCTCCCCAACCACAGCACACCAATGGCCCCTCACAAATTTCCATGTGCTGGGTTCTCTTCAGAAAGTCCTACAGTCTTGGGGAGATGTGTGATGGGACAGTTCCTGGACTCCTTTGCAAGATGAGCAAAATTCTCTAGATGTGTAGATGGTGTCATTTTCTGTTACTTCTGGCCACAGCACTCACTAGTGAAAACCTAGCAAAACACAGTCATTTTAAGTAAAGCACCAGGAATGAATATATAGTAATTACTTTATATTAAGAGAAACAAAACAAAAAATTCCCTCTCCACAAATGGAACATGCCTCTACAGAAGGAGGGACAACAATTTAGACATTCCTGTCACTTGTCCCTTAACATCCTATGCAGCTTTGAGCAAATTACATATCACTCCAAGTTTGTTTCCTCAAAAATACAAAATAATGATGTAGCACCTACTCATGGAGGGAAGAACAAGTGGAAGTGTGTTTACTTGGTACATCAAGAAATGTTAGCCCTTTGCTTTCCCTCTCATCAGACTTTGGGAGAAAATAGCCTTTCCCTATTTCAACCTGTTAACAATCTCAAAACGAACTCAAAATACATTCCTTTAGTGTTAATTTAACATATGGTTATCACAATGTGTATAAATATTTCTCCAAACACATGGACTGTGTATGAATGCAATTAATTTAGCATTAAAGTTTAGACAAAATTCAACTGTTTTATTCTAAGCAAACAGAATATTGAGTTAAATGTAATTTTATGAAACAGATTTATATAAATAAAATCTCTAGTGCTTCTTTAGAATGTCGGTAATTAGTGATGAATTCCACTGCACCTGTCAGAACAGGACAGGGTTCTCATGTTTCTACTATAAATTTGTCTTCTGTCACATTTACACGTGGCCCAAGAAATCAATCTCATAGCTTTTTCCCTATTGAAGAGTCTCCCAGGACACATAATCTAGAGGACATTTATCCTAAACACAAACTCAGGTTTTCCTCTGCCCTCTCTGTGACTAGGAATGCTTAGAAAAATACTAAATCAGCACCTCTATGTGTTCCAGGGTTCAGTCTAACAAAACAAATGGGCAACAACAAAAAAATAAATTCCCCAATATTTTTTAATCAAAAAGCTATGAGATAGGAAAAACTACTAAAATTTGGCAATAGCTGAGTTAGATATATGCATCTGCAGGTGAAAATTTAATAATAAAAAGAAGAGTGAAGACAAATACAATATTTATATACAACACTTGATGTGCTAAATGTGTAACTATCTTTGTTACACTCAGTAATTACCTATTATTTAATTTTATATAATAATTATTTTTTTCAAAATGATGGAGTAGGGAAAGTAACTGCGCTCCTTGTCATTAATGTGAATGGTTGTGTTGCCACCATCAATTACTGAAGAGAAAATTTTTTTTAAAGATTTTATTTATTTATTTTTAGACAAAGGGAAGGGAAGGAGAGGGAGAGAAACATCAGTGTGTGGTTGCCTCTCACATGGCTCCCACTGGGGACCTGGTCTGAAACACAGGCATGTGCCCTGACTGGGAATCGAACCTGCGACCCTTTGGTTCACAGCCCGCGCTCAATCCACTGAGCTACACCAGCCAGGTGAAGAGAAATTTATGAAATTTTGAAAAATCATACTAAATTATAAACAATTGGATTTTACAAACATTTGTACAAGTCAGTAGAAGTAGCAAATAATAAATAAATAACAAGATCAGTAAAGATTTTTTGAAATTAGTTTTTGATTACTTTCATTAATACCTCAGATTTTTAGTGCATGACACAGAATTTTTTAATGACAATATGATAAAAGAAGTGAAGATATAACTGTATTTTTTAAAGTCACAGCTAACCAATATTTAAAAAAAGTTTTCAAAAGTCAAAGAGGAGAATAAGTTAATTAAATTGTACTTAAAACATTTCCTTCAATTTTATTTAGACAATGCAAACAATTCTAAATATCGTCTTCATTTCTCTTCTATTTCCACTGTTGAGTTTTATTTGTTTTGCTGTGCAGGGTAATTAGTTGCTTACAATACCAGTAAGCGGTAAACAAAGCATGACCACACTCTGCCTCTGGTAGAATGCTTTGCAGACTATGACAGACATGGGAGTTTTTCCATTCACTTCTTACTAACTGCTTTAAAAAATGACTGCTTTACTTAAGAAAGAATTATCTACATATCAGATTGTTTCAACTAGGAAAATATATATACTTTGATATATCAAATGTATATGTATTATTTTTATGTTCTAAAGGTATCATTTGTTTGCAAAAATTAGAGTAGTTCTTTTAAACACTCATCTTTCACAAATATTAGAGAAAATAAACCAACCATCTTTTTTTAAAAATGCAATTTATTTTTTGTACTTAAGCACGTGAGTACCTTTATTTTTTTATTTCGTTTGTAGGGTGTTTTTTTCCATTACCATTTATCCCCCTCTACCTCCCTCTTCCCCAGCAATCACCATAATGCTGTCCATGTCTACAAATCCTCTTTTTCAAACTTCCTCCCCTTATATATCATATCAGCACATGCCTACCAAGACAAAAATGAGTATTTTGTTTACTTGCTTATAACCACATAAGGATAAATATAAGAAATAACTAAACATTTGCCTTTAATGATGAAAATTTCTTCATTAAAAAATTCTTGTGAAGACCACACCCTCAAGACAGGAATTCAACTAGGTTTCTTTCTTTTTCTACAATGTTCATAACTGGGATAGAAACTGTGGACTTAATTTAGTAATCCAGGATGTTTTTAAATGTCCAAATTTTGGCATCCCATAAAAGTTCCTAGAACTTTTCTACAGTTCCAGAATATTTAACAGTTTGTTTTAAGTCTCTGATGATTTCTTTACCAAAATTCAGATAATAAAGTACAACAAAACAAACAAGCAAGCAAAATATAACCAGAGACACTGAAATTAATAACAAACTGACAGTAATCAGAGGGGAGGTGGGAGGGAATAATGGGGGGATAAGAGGGAAGTGTTTTCAGGAACATGTATAAAGGACACATGGACAAAATCAAAGCTGGGTAAGACCAAGGGTGAGAAGTGGGGATGGCTGGGGTTGTGGGGGTAGTGGTGGGGAGAAAATGGAGACAACTGTACTTGAACAACAATAAAAAAAAGTTAAGAAATATTTGCGGTCTATTAGCAGTCAAATAGCCAATTCATGTCTTTTTCCCTCCCTCTACCAGCTTCACCTCCTAAGCCCTCTCTCTCCCTGAAAAAAACAAAAATTTCTTTCTATAAGCAGTTGAAAATTATTTGTATGATTAAGTTGCTCAGAATCACATGGTGGGTTGCTTGCTGAATGAAAGAATATTATTTGCCATCACAAACCAGTAGGCGGTGCTAATTTTAGGGTACCACACAAAGATTTTAAACCAAAAAATCTCAGGGAATAGGTGACCAGTTTTGAGAGTTGTAGAATTACCAATATGACCCACTGAGAAGAAAATTTCAAAAATTTGAATGTAACATACAGAAATACAAAATAAGCATATAATATAATGAACAATGAAATGTTAAATGAAAACCTAAGACGACTGCAGGTTTTTAGTATAACCTTTACTTACAGAAATCAAAGCACAAATACATATTTGTTCCCACATTAAAATCCTATGAAAAATTTCATCCATCCCATTATGATTTCAATCTCATTTGGGTAAATCATACAGTACATCTCCAATTCTACCCCAACTGTAAAACACAGCTACCCCTACTTTAGGGCAGCAAGTAGTCCTCAGTGAAAATTCTGGTTAGATTATTCAAGTTATTTCTTTCTCACTCATTCAATTTCTCTTTTAAAAGAACTAAATGATTTATATTCATGCACCTTGCAAAGAAATAGTGTACACATGCATTATCTTCCATTTTAAAATAAATGAGCATTCTATTATATAAATTATTATGAGAAAATGATTTAGAAAAAACAGAATGTAACAAGTAGCTTTTTAAATTTTGTTGGTTGCTCAAACCATATGAAAGACTACATTTTAATAATGTGCTCACTGTACACATACACACAAAAAATACAATGTAAAGCTTAGTTGACATAGTATCTGAGTCAAATTTTAGAAATACGCTCTTCAGGTATCAAGTCTGGTAGTCCACAGACAGGATATAAACTATCTTCCTTACAAATGCAACAGGACTGCCTTAACACAGAAAAGCCACCCTGAGTACAAAAAATAATTCACACCACAACTATCAAAGACCTTTGATGAGAGAGTGTGTGGTGAATAAAGAAATATTCAGCTTTCTAGATATTACAATAAAATTTAATCTTCTACAGATAAATGATCATCTGTACCCCTAACTCTATTACCACCAAATATAAAATACAGACATAAAACTTTTAATTCCACAAAGTAAGTTTACAGACTTAAAGAAATATTTGCTTAAAAAAGGCATAGTGTGTTATTAACCCCTTTTTTATGGGTCCTTCAGTGTGTTACAATTAGTTTTTATGTCTATTGATAACCTAGAAGAAAAATCTGAGAAGTAAAGAGTTATTTGATTTCCTTTATATTCATTTTAACATTATACAAATTATACATATGATAAATTTAAGGCTGAACTTTTCGTTAAAGAAAAAAATAAAAGCTTCAAAATCAAATCATTTTGATAACTACCTTCCAGATTTTAAGATGTAAAGACACAAAATTTACTTGCACAGTAATTTCCAGAAGATTCTATCACTGAGTAAGTACAGAAAAGGCTTTTTTTAAATCACCAACTAATTCATCTCCCAAAAGTAGTGCTGCATTATACTGGAAACATGTAACAGAACAACCATAAAATATCACAAACTCCATAGAATACATTCAACACTGAGTATTATAATGTTACCAACACACAAAATCCACACCATCACCAAGCCCTACCTGCCCTGTTCCCGGTTCTTAGGGGAAAACCTTTGGAACCACTATGAGGTGGTTATAACGAAGGTAAACACTTTCTTTACAAGTTAAATAAAAGGCAATTTTGCACCTTAGGAGAGTAGTCTTAAACTAACAGTTTCTTCCTCAACATGATATCCTACTTCGCATCACCAAAAGTAACTATTTCCCCATTCCCTGGAAGATGCCAGCAAGCCCTTAAAACCTAAACAACACACCGGGAAAGAAGAAAAGATGCAGACAGCCGCACTAACACAGCAGCACCCTTCGGAACCAGCAACCAGGTTGGGAAAGATCTACCGAGTTGTTTACTCTGGCAAAAAGGAGGAGCGGAGCGGGACTTGAGCGCGCGGGGGGCCGGTGCCATCCTCGGAAATCCGTAAAGGTCCCCAGCGCCCCACCGCTTGGCCAGAGGCCAGCCCTCTGGGAGAATGTTGCCCTACCTCTCCCTCCTGTCTCCCCGGCTCACTAAGGGACCGCTTGCCGGCCCGCAAAGCGTCCCCGGCCCTCGCCACTTGGGCTCTGCAAGTGGCACTCGGAGAACTTACAGGGCCCGGTATACCAAGAACCCGGCGGCTGCCCACCAGCGGCGCAGACGCCGCCAGCCGCGGAGACGACCTGGGCGCAGCCGAAGAGGGGTTGTATTTTGCGCACAACCAAAAATGATCCGAGGCAGGGGACTTTCCCCAGCTCCCAGCACGGTTGTCCCCCATCGCGGGTGCGCGCACCCCACCTCCCCACACGTCCTCTCCAGGACCATCGTTGCAATTGCAAACCCGGGAAACGCCTCCAAGGGGACCAAGTACCTGCTCTCTGCGAGCTGCTCAGCTGTTCACTTCATCCTCCGTTGACAAGGAAACCAAACCGCACTTCATTTTTTTTTCCAGAAAAACCTTCCACTGCCATCATTTGAAAATTGATTTAAGGGGAGGGAAGGGGGAGGAAGAAGGAATAATATAGATATAGATATCAGGATATCTATCATAAAATTATCTCGGGTTTTTTAAAAAGTCAAATGTGCAAAAGTCATCTTTAATTTAAAGGAGAAAAAAGTATTTTGCTTAAAAATAATCCCAGTAACCAGCTGCAAGAAAAGTTTCACGTTATCAATGGGTATCAAAAACAGAAGGGAAAAAAACGAATTTGTTCTGACCGGTTCCAAAAAGGGTACCAAGAAAATAGAAAATAAATGTCTTTGCTCAGTGGTTTGTACCAGTATTGCAAAACCACAAACTTGTAAACACTGCATAAGATCCCACCTATCCAAAAATCTTATCAGAAAAATAATATGCCAAAAAAGAGGTAGAAACACGGTTTTTTAAAATTTTTACAACGGAAAAAATAGGCACCATACTTCACATCGCTTTTTCCATAAAACCAGTTGCACATCTTGCAGGAATCGCTCTGGCGGCACGATCGCCGCGGACTCCCGGACACAGCGCCTCGTCTACAGAACCATTGCATGCTAGAAAAACTTGGATTCAGGAAAAGGCTCAAAACCATGCTCCTCCAGCTTTCCCAAATACAAACAATAATCAAAGAAGTGGGGGAAAAAAAGATGGAAAAAACCCGAAAAACAAAAATAAGGACCAAAAAAAAGAATAGGACAAGAATGCCACTGAGAAGGTACTCACCGAACGGGAGTAAAATGTTGGAATAAAAATTAGATTTGGTATAAAATACAGTATGGCGGTGGGAGAAGGAATGAAGCGCGTTTTTCTCTCGGTCTCGACCTCGGGCACTGACACGTGACAGAAGCCAGGCTGCCTCCCAGGCGGGGAGGACCAGGCTACCAGGGGCGCCCACGAAGCCGCTCCGCGGCGGGCGAGACTGGCTCAGCGGTGCGCGCAGACGATCAGGGGCCCGGTGGGACCGAGCGCACGCGCGCGCACACGCACGCGGGCGGGAGGGCAGTGCCGGGAGGGGAGCTGCGCGGGCCCCCCGAAGCTCTGCCGCCGCCTCCTCTGCGCGGTCACCGTCTCAGCCACCACTGGCGCCGCCGCCTGGATGCGAAGGGCGTGTGCGGGCCGCTCGCAGTGCTGCCCACAAGCTTAATAGGCGAGAACAACTTGCCGCTACCCACGAACTTGTGCTGTGCCACTTCCTCGTGTGCGCAGCCCTTTTCCATCTCAAGGTAGTTATCTGTGGAGACCGCCCAGCCCCGGCTTTCCCGAAGTTCTACTGTCCATTTCCCTCAGGTTTCCCGGGTCGCTTTCCCCACCAGCTGCCTCAGGCTCTCCCTCACCCTCTAACTGCGCTTATCCCTTGCGAAGCTTGAGGAAACTGGCTTGGAGCAACACTGGGGGCGTTGTCACAGGCAAAGCCACTGTCTTGGTCGCCATCAGAGCGCAGGGCATGGCAGTGCGCGTCAGCAGAAAGAAACGTCTGCATTTGGAAAGGGACAACAGTCTCTCCTGTAGGACCCCGTCCCGGGTCCCTCTCCACGGGCTCCACAGCCGCGGGGTGGGGCGCGAATTCATTCCTGTGTTGATCAGGCATTGTTTGTTTGGTCTGCGCGCGCGCGCGCGCGTGCACGCGCGCGCGCCGGCCTGTAGGCTTTTCTGGAAGGCTCCTTGGCAGAGACTCCTGCCTGACTCCAACTCAAGTTGTGGGTGAGGGCTGGAAGTCGAGGAATAGGGGCCCAGAAACAAGTGACTCCATTGTGTAGGGCCACAGGCGGGGAGCGAGCACTTGGCTGCCGTGTGGGGGAGATGTGAGCTAGGAGTGGGGCGCGCAACCCTGGTGGCTGAGCCGCGCGTTCTGGACGCGAGGTGACAGGATTCTCCACCTGGCATCTGACTGAGGATGCCTATCGCCTGAACAAAGATTCCTTCAGGCAATTGCTGGATGACCTGGGATTCTGCCACTGACTGTTCAAGTATCAGCTTTGTGAGCGCCTGAATACATTCATTTTTCTTCATTTTTGTGCAATACCAACATCAGGACCATTTCCTTGTCCTACTTTGAATGTGGGTTATGTGGAATTAATTGGGATCTCTGTGGTTAAGAATGAGATATTAACACAGCTCCTCAGTTCCCAGATTGCTATCTCCATGTTCCCAATATTGACATTTAAGATAAAATGCCTCCCAGAGATGACCTACCGTGGACAATGCTGAAAATTAACTACACAGCCAATAGAGAGAGTTTCAACAGCAACTAGTTTTGTCAAACATTCCGGTCAGAATTCATTGAGCAAATAAAGTCTTAGTCCATAATTTAAATAAAAGAAGTTTAAAATAACCATTAAAATATGATTGAATATTTATTTTGGTGAGTTGCCAGCTTTTCAACAAGTTATTATTCATACTTAAGAGTGAGGGTTGCAGATGAGAAATACTGTCTGAGAAAGATAAATACATCGAAGTGGATTTGGTAACATCGGAAGTCACGTTGAGTTCTATCCAGAAATAACGGGATTTTAAGCTGGATAATACAGATCCAAACCACACTGAGCCGTATTAATTTTTTTTTCAAATGCCTTTTTCTACTCTGAGTCGTGAGTTAATTTTTATAACATTAAACCTTAAGTTTGCTAAATTTTCCAAATTTTTATTTTCATGCCAAAAATATGATTCTAATTATTTTAAGAATAAAATTATATTTTAATGAATGTTTTATCCATCAGTTATATCACAGCAGTATTCAAATCTGAGCAAGTTCACTTTAAAAATGATTTTTGAACCTTTAGAGAGTTATTTAAGAACTTCAAAAACAAGCCCTTTAGAATTGCTCTGCAGCAGTGGCCGTCAGCCAGTCTCAGTGATTGTCAGCCTTTTATTATTCAATAAAACAACTCCCCGTTATGTTAAATGCAGTGCTGCTGAAGAAAAAGCAGGGCATCAATATCCTCCCTGCACTTTTCCCATCCACTTATATAATTACAGCCCAGTGCTTACAATATTCCATCAATTTGTTTCTAATTCTCATCCTTTAGGCTGCATGGCCACATTAAAACCAGGAGTAAATGCACCATAGTTTCTTGATCCACTCATTTGTAGATGGGCACTTACGTTGTTTCCAGCACTTGGCTATTGTGAATTGTGCTGCTATGAACATTGGAGTTCATAGGTTCCTTTGAAATGGTGTTTCAGGGCTCGTAGGGTATAATCCCAGTAGTGGAATTGCTGGGTCAAAAGGCAGTTCCATTTTTAGTTTTCTGAGGAAATTCCATACTGTTTTCCACACTGGCTGCACCAGTCTGCATTCCCACCAGCAGTGCAGTAGGGTTCCCCTTTCTCCACATCCCTTCCAACAGTTATCTGTTGCTTTGTTTATGATGGCCATTCTGACTGGTGTAAGGTGGTATCTCATCATGGTTTTAATTTGCACTCTCTGATGGGAGAGGAAGAAGGGGCTTATACCTTTTGCAACAGCATGGATGGAACTGGAGAGCATTATGCTAAGTGAAATAAGCCAGGTGGTGAGGGGCAAATACCATATGATCTCATCTTTAACTGGAACATAATCAACAAAAGAAAAAAGCAAGAAAAACATAACCAGAGACATTGAAATTAAGAACAATCTAACAATAGCCAGGGGGGAGAGGGGAGGGGACAATGGGGAGAAGGGTTTTCAGGAACCACTATAGAGGACACATGGACAGAACCAAGGGGGAGGAGGGAGGCAGGGAAAGGAGGTGGGGTTGGAGGGGGTGGGGGGAGGGGAGGGGAGAGGATGCAGACAACTGTAATTGAACAACAATAATTATTTAAAAAATTAATAAAATAAAAAATAAAACCAGGAGTAAGCAAAGTTGGGTTAAGGGAACTAGCCTGTACTGAGCACAGCATCTCATTTAGTTTTTGTATCTACTCTATAAAAATGTATTGTTATATTCATTTTGAGGATTAGGAAAATAAAGTCAGAATTTAAGCAGTTTGCCAAGGACTCCATTGTTACTGCATATTAGAGGTGGATTGGACCCAAATTGTATCTGGTATCACAGATAGATTAAAATACCTCCAAAAGTAAATAAAAGATACTCAATATTTTCTAATATTGGTACTGATGCCCATTAACAAATGCATAATTCTCTAAGTAAGTAGATCTAAAATAAGTTTATGGGAATTGATTTGGCTATTTTATTCCCCACAAATAACAGTAGCAATACACATATTTTCACTCACTTTTTTTTTATTCCATAAAACACAAGGAGAAGAAAATAAGACCTTTGAAAGCAAAGGAAGGGGGTCATTTTTTTCTGCAGCAAAAATCTGTACCAAGGATGTGGTGGCCACATGCTTCCTAGTCACATCCTCAGAATTTCACCACATTTTTTGAAGCAAAGTTGCAGCTGTGAACTTCTTTTGATGTCCATTCTGAAGTAAGCTATAGAGAATTCATAATTGAGAAGCATATTGAATTTAAGATGAGACAAGTCAGTAACACTGATTGAGGAAAGATATACTTTGAAATCTATACTATGTAATCTCCGTATTTTTCCCTTAGAAAATATTGAGGATAAAGGAATTATATGTGCATATATATATATATATATATATATATATTTTTTTTTTACATATGAATATATAATTATGAATTGTGTTACAGTATCATGGGCCCAGTGTATACTTTTACAGGCAACATCCTCATATCATTTTCTCTGGTTTTGCTTGATATTTTTTCACAATGTCGTAATTTTAATTTTTGATTAATTTTACTTTATTTCTTTCATTATATGTTCTATCCCTTCTTAGAAACATATACTTATAAATCTCTTTTTAGTTTGGTGGGTTTCCTTTACTTTTTCTAATACTTCTATTGGAGAAAGTGCAAATACCATAACTAATCAAATAATTTTTACAAATTATCAAAGTGATTAGAAGATCTGAAAATAAACAGTAACAATATCATATGGAATATGATATGGAATGAGTAAAATTTCAATGATATGGAATGAGTAAAATTTGAAAGGAAGAACTATTGAAAATACTGTGTAATTTACTTTTTAATACTTGTTACACTCCACTCATTTTATGGAATCCAAAAGTTCATATACATAGAGGAAAATACACATCCATATGTTTTATGATTTATGTTTACTCATGGTTATTTCCATATGAAAGTAATAAAATATGTATATTGCTAAGAAAAGCATGTCTACTAGTATTCTTACTTTGAATGTGCTTATTTTGCATTACAAAGTTTAATGTTATTTTATGATAAAGTGACCTAGGACAAAAGTGACGGAGTGTGTGCGCCAGGAAGCCTGGATGAGTTTCCCATGAACACACTTAGGCACAGGTGGGAGAGAGCATTCCATGATGTGTGCAGTGTTCTGAGCCATTTGCCATTATTCTTTGAATACTGGTCTGACAATTGTCCATTCTAAAAAGAATATCAAATATGAGCTTATAAATTTAGAAGCTGAAAATTTATCTAAAGTATCTCTTTAGATTTGAAGAGTTAAAGATAAAAATGCGTCAATCCTAGCGCCAGAAAACAGGTCTCTGTAAAGATACCGAAGGTTAAACATATTGTTAATTTTAAAACACTTTATTATATGTTAATATGACATAAACATATAAGGAGCGTGAAGAGAAGAAAAAAGACAGGGAATTAATGTTAAACAAAAAATACTAATGAGGTGAATCATAAAGGAGAAATATGTGTCATTCAACAACTACTTACTATGTCTTAGATGCTTTACATACAATACCTACTGTCATAAAATCCTTATGATCGGAACACAGCTTAAAAGATTCTGCCCAGGGACCTAGTACTGAAACAGGTGAACACGAGAGGGTTGCACATTTAGTGAGACACATATTAAAGACCATGGAACAGAAAAGTAACTTCAATGACAAAGTGCTGTCATTACAGCTAAGAAACTGGGCCAATGACAGTGTTTGGAAGGGAAGTGAATACAGAGGACCAAGCGGGAGAGGGATGAACAGAAAGGAAGAGTGCAAGTCAAGGTAGGAAATGAGAAGGGAGAACCAGAAATTGTAAGACCAAGAACATCAGGTAGGTGTCTGGAAAATCTCCAAGAAAAAGCATGTTTTTTTTTTGAAATGTAAGACAAGTACAGACACTGGACAGATTTGGGTCATACTGATGAGTCCTAAAAGACATGTCAAAAAGTATTTTAGAAAAAAATATTGAGCATTTTACAGTGTGCGTCTTTAGTGAAACTAAATGTTGCCTGAAAATTCAAGAAAACATTCTTGCTGAGGTTCACAGAACTACAGCAGAGGAAGTAACAGTTTTCAAAAGAGAGAAACCAGAAAGACATCTCTTCGATTGTGTTTTAAGAACATTATGCAAGTGAAATAAGCCAGTCAGAGAAAGACAAATGCCATATGATTTCACTCATATGTGGAATCTAATGAACAAACTGAACTAACAAGGAAAATGGGGATAGACTCATAGATGGAGAGCAGATGACAGCTTTTGGGGAAAGGTTGAGGGTGGAAGGATTGAGCAAAAAGGAAAAAAAGACTCATGGACAAGCGTGTGGTGATTGCTGGGGGAAGGAGGGTGTAAGGGACTAAATGGTACTATAAAAATACACAATAAAAATTAAATTTGAAAAACAAAACAAAACAAGAGGCTTCTTTATCTCGGTGACTTTGACTGGTAACAGCAAGCTTAAGGTTTCATTGAAAAAGGAATTTTGTATAAGAAGAATAATCTGGAAGATGTTTGAGAGAAAACTGACATATGATTGTTGACTGCCAAGATGTTAGACACAGAGTTTGAACAAGCTCCTTCACATGTAGAGGTATATTTATGATTCTCCCTTTGCTTTTTTTTTATTTTTACTTCTTTTAATTTAAAAAACCTAGGGTTTAGAGGCAATATGCATTCTAAGTATCAATATCAATTTAGTTAAACTCTGGAATTTTTTTGAGATGTTATTCATTTGTCTTGTTTAAAAGGTATAGCAATTGAGAGATGAATGGATGTGAATAATTAGTGATTATCTAGTCTTGAGGTCATGTCAATAAGAAGCACTTCTAATTTCCATGAAATCTATTAAGTTATTTATTTCTATTGATATGAAGCTTGCATTTTAAGAACAAAATTTATTTTTCAATAATAAAATTGAGTTTTCAGGAGCCAGACAAGTATAGTAGAATGACTTTATGCTGACAAATCATGTAACAATGCACTTTGCAAGCCTGTTATTATAAACTCAAATATAGATTATAAATAATATTTGCTTAGTACATATATTGTAATAGCAAAGTGCCAATAGACATTTGGTTAAAATTATTATTAGGAATAGTTAAATCTAATGTGTGGTTTATATAGATCAGTAGCTTCCAAATTCCATTTTTGGTCTCATTGAAACAATAAATAGGTTGCTTTTATAGAACTTTCTGTTACATGGTCTCAGTTTCCTCTGATATTATCTACTCTCTTTTCTCTCTGTATCTCAGAATTCAAACCTCTGATATCTTCCTATACATACACATTCAGGGGATAGGAAGTATTAATACATTAATTCTTGGACTTCTATGAAACTACTAGAAAATTTTTATACTAGTAAATGTGTGAGTAGACATTTGGTAAAAGTTATATTAGTAAATAGTCAGTTATATATTTATATATACAAGGTCTGTCAGGAAAAAGTCCAGCCATTGTTAATATAATAAAATGGTTTGCGTGACATCAATGTAACCTGGCAGCCATGCAGAGTAGACTGGAGTGCACATGCCTGAACAATGACAACTTCACTGTACTAGTCAGTGGGGGTGGTAGACACCATTGAGTGAGCATGTGTACTATGTGCCCATCACATTCAAAATGAGCAAGTAGAGCAACAAATCTGCATCGTGTTTTGCTTTAAGCTTGAGCATTCCTCTGAGGAAACTATTTAGAAGATTCAGTAGAATGCAGCTTTGGCCAACTGGTGATTGGCAACCTCTTCATGACAATGTGCCTGCTCACACATCACGTCTCATGCCTACTTTTTTGGTGAAACATCAAATCACCCAGGTGACTCAGCCTTTCAACAGCCCAGATTTGGCACCCTGCAACTTCTGGCTTTTCCCCAAACTAAAATCACCTTTGCAAGGTAAGAGATTTCAGACCATCGATGACAGTCAGGACAATATGACGGGGCAGCTGATGGAGATTGGGAGAACTGTGTGAGGTCTCAAGGTACCTATGTTGAAGGGGACTGAATTGTCATTTTCCTGTGTACAATGTTTCTTGTATCTGGTATCTTCTTCAATAAATGTCTCTAATTTTCATATTACATAGCTGGATATGTTCTGGATAGAGCTCATCATATATCCCCAGATTCATTTGTTCTCTCTGGATGTCTCCCTCCCCAGCCCAGAAAGGGGTCAACTTTGTTTAGATCTGAAAGGATCACAGCCTTTGTCTGATTGCCTTCCAGGTAGTAAATTGTGTGTTATTTTATTCATCTAAAGCTTGAGAGAAAATAAGAGCAAAGATCAAAACAAGTATTTCAAATAAAATATAACGAACAACTAGAAGGCCACTGGGCAAAAAAAAAAAAAAAAAGAATATTTTACTGTGTACAAACATCCCACTTGTCAAGGCATTCATTACATGTAGTCACTTGACCATGCATGAAGTCCAATTTCATATGCATTTATCTTTCTGAATTAGATAAAATCAAAAGCAGGGCTTTATTGTCACATGACTAGTAAAAGAGTTCATTAACATTCAATATACATCACCTTTTTGCTTCGTTGCAGAAAGAGTTGGGAACTAATTTTTAAAAAGTAAACAGCATGTTTTATTAGTATTCTTTAAATCAGCTGTATTCAAAGCTCAGGAGGTAACAAAAATGTGTTAATTCTAGAAAAAATTTAATCTTTAAACTTGATACCTGTTTTTGTTACAAATAGAGGTAATCTGTAATCTTTTCTCTTACCACTTGTACAGCAAAAAGTATAACGTGTTTTAAGGCTTGTATGAAGAAATTAATAAATGTTCTTTAAACTTAATTTAATTTTATTTTATTTTATTTCTATTTTCCATCCTAAATATTGCTACATGGCTAAGAATCAAAAGACAAGCAAAGGTGCACTTGGAAAAAATACAAATAACCAGAGTAGATGTTGCAATATTAATATCAAACAACTGTAATTGAAAGTCAAAAGAATTAAAATGCAATGAAGAACACAGTTTTATATTGCTGAAAAGAGCAATCAAAATGGCGTCTTTTAGCAAAGATCGTAGGGACTCTTTTCCTTGGAGTGTATGGACTAGCAAACTCTTTTCAGCTTCCCCTCTTCTGCTTACTATCTGTCACAAGGAGGCATCCAGATAACATTCATCTTACCTCCTTCCCAGTCCATTTGCCACCTATTAGGGACAGTTTCTGTACCTCAAGATGTGCTTCATCATCTTTAAGAATTTTTTAAAAACAGTACTTTTGTAATAAGACTTATTTTCATTTTCTATCACTATATAACAAGATAGCACAAATTTAATAGCTTCAAACAACACTTGTTGATCACACTTTTATAGGTCAGAAGTCTGGGCAGGCTTCACCGGTTTCACTGATTTAGGGTCTCACAATGCCAAGTGGCTGGACTGGGCTCTTTCTTACCTAGAGTTCCTGGGAAAGAAATCACTTCCAAGCTCATTCCAGTCGCTGGCAGAATTCATTTCCTTGCAGTGGTAGGACTGAGGTCTCCATGTCCCTGCTAACTGGCAGCTGTGATTCACTCTTACAGCTAGCTCCTAGAGACCACTCTCCCACTCCTCAAGAGAACTTCCATCTTCAAAGGTCACAATAACACCTTGAATCCTTCTGTTTCAGATCTCTCTGTCTTTCACGTCTCCCACCAGCTGGAGAAAACTCTGCTTTCAAAGGGTTTATGAGGTCAGATTAGGTCCACTGGATAATCTCCCTTTTGACTGACTCAAAGTCAACTGATTAGTACTCTTAATTGCATCTGCAAAATCTCATTTGTCATGTAATATAATATAATAATAGGTAAGATATTGCATTCATAATATTTATACTTCCCGATTAGGGACATAACCTTGGTGGGGGGGCATGGATTTTAGTGTTCTGCTTACCACTTTTAGCTTCTCTCCACTTATGCCATATGAATCCTGAAGGCTCAGCAGTCTTTACAAATATTTTGGAGTCTCTCTTAATTTTACCAAAATTTGAATTTTTGTTTTCCACACTTCTTATGTATTTCAGAAGTTTTCTATGATCACAGAGGGAAATTGCTGATTAACCCATCCATGTGTACATTGAAAGTTTTTCTGACCATTTTTGGTAGTGATTTATCCCTTGGTCAGATTGTTTTAGGATTCAAAGACTTGTTTCTTTAGAATTTCCATTTAGGGTTCCCTCACATGCTACATCTAATAATTTCAACATCTGAGTTGGGTGGTCGGGTGTAGGAGGGAGACCTAAGTCTGTTCTTTGTTGTTTTTGCTCTCCATAACTTAGTTCCTTCTATGCTTGTCAGTAGTTTCTTTTTTTTAATATATTTTATTGATTATGCTATTACAGTTGTCCCATTCCCCCCCACTTTATTCCCCTCCACCCCCCCCATTCCCCGCCCTTTAGTTTTTGTTCATGGGTCATACACATAAGTTCTTTGGCTTCTATATTTCCTATACTTTTCTTAACCTCCCCCTGTCTGTTTTCTATCTACTGTTTATGCTACTTTTTTTCTCTGTACTTTTTCTTCCTCCCTCCCCCTCCCACTCCCCTGTTGATATCTCTCCATACCTTATATAAATCCCTTTAACATTTCATATAATAAAGACTGAGTGATGATGAACTACTCGAACTTGTCCTTATCTGAGAAGCACTTTATCTGCCCTTCCATTCTAAATGAAAGTTTTGCTGGGTAGAGTATTCTTGGATATAGGTCCTTGCCTTTCATGACTTGGTATACTTCTCTCCAAGCCCTTCTTACTTGGAAGGTCTCCTTTGAGAAATCCGCTGACAGTCTTATGGGAATTCCTTTGTAGGTAACTCCTTTTCTCTTGCTGCTTGTAAGATTCTCTCCTTATTTTTAATCTTGGGTAATGTAATTATGATGTGTCTTGATGTGTTTCTCTTTGGGTCCTGCTTCTTTGGGACTCTCTGAGCTTCCTGGACTTCCTGGAAGTCTATTTCCTTTGCCAGATTGGGAAAATTCTCCTTCATTTTCTGTTCAAATAAAAGTTCAATTTCTTGGTCTTCCTTTTCTCCTTCTGGCAGCCCTATGATCCAGATGTTGGGTCGTTTACAGATGTCTCGGGGGTTCCTAAGCCTCTCCTCATTTTTCGGAATTCTTGTTTCTTCCTTCTGGTCCACACCATTGATTTGAGTCCCAGTTTCCTTCTCTTCCCTATTGGTTCCCTGCATTTTCCCTCATTTTCTTTAGTGTATCCTTCATTTGTTCATTTGTGTCTACCTTTCTTCCAATTTTGTAAGCATCCTGATTACCAGTGTTTTGAACTGTGCATCTGATAGGTTGGCTATCTCGTCCCTTAGTTGTAATTTTTCTGGAGCTCTGTTCTGTTCTTTCATTTGGGCCATTTTTTTTTTCTGGGCGCACCTGTTACTTTAAGGGACAGAGCCTTAGTTGTTCGCAGGTGTAACCTACTTGGCTGTGTTGTGACACTTCCTTTGGAGGCAGGGGCAGGGCCTAGGAGGGAGCAATGGCATCTGCTCCATTCACCGCTGGCTCCCAATCACCCTCATCCCAATGAGCTCTCCTGCGAGACTGAGAGCCGCTCCAACCGCCTCAACCTCCTCAGAAGCTTTCAACAGGTGGTCCAGGGCTTTTTTACCCCCCGCAATGGTGGGCCACGCGGTCTTCTCTGCTCCCTAGCTCCTTCTCCCAGTCTTTCTGCACACAGGGGGACTGCCCGGTCCACCAGTCTTGAACCCGCTGGTTCCCACCGGCCTCTCCTGGTGCACTGACTGTGGGCTTCACTGATTGCTCAGGCCGAGTTTTGACCAGGTGCTCCTGCAGTGAGTCTCTCTGGGCAAACTACCCTCTTGCTGTGCACATTCTCCACCTGGCTCCGCCCCACTTACCGGTCTGAATGAACGTCCTCTCTAACTTCCTGGGTGTTGGACTTCCACTCAGTTCGATTCTGTCCATTCTGGTTGTTTGTTTTGCTATTCAACTTGTTGTTTATCTGCTCTGGTTGTGAGCTGCAGCACAGTGTGTCCACCTACACCTCCATCCTGGCTGTAAGTCTCTCAGTAGTTTCTTTATGAGATCACATTTGTTGTATTTAATCTGGGGGAATCATGGGAGTCTAAACTGGGAACATTTTGCTTCAGAGAGCTTCTTTAAACTTAATTGTAAAAAGCTATTATCGAAGTATTATAGTATGCTAAATCAAAGCTTAAAAAGAAAAAAATATTGCAAATTCAATTTAATTGTCTGACATAAAAATACACTGCATTTTTGGAGAAAGTAGGGATTTTGTAGATAAAACTTTGCCAAAAGGCAGTGCTTCTGCTAATTTGCTAAACCTGGTGGGAATAGATGAAGCTTTTGTTGCTTCATGGAATGTTCATAGAACTGAGTAGAGTTACCGATAAAGTCCACTCAGGATAGGGACTTTTATTAGAATCTTGAGAAATCACACATTTTAACTTTAATATCATACATCAAAACATGATTTGCTTGTTATTTATAATGAATTTTTTCTAATAACCAATGACAAGAAATCCAGAGCCTATGACAATAAATTGACAAGTATGTCACTCAGGTAGGTAAGTATAAAAATATATTAGATTTCCTCATTCACATCCTACAAGCTGCATAATGTTTAAAGAATGGTTATAAAGATACTCATCTTATTATTTAAAATATATTCTTTTAGAGAAATGCTACTTTGATACCCTAAAATATTTACAAATTATTCATCAATATACAGGCTTTCTTTTCAAACTATTCAAGCCATTTCGGGGATGCGTAATCGGTAATACCTGATGAAAAAATCTCATAGCTGAAACTTCGTTAATGTGACTCTGGAAATGTACTTAAATGTGTGTTTCAGTTCATTCTCTAGGAAATACTCACAATATGGACCATAATGGATGGGCCGGGAGAATATTATGCTAAGTGAAATAAACCAGCCAGAGGAAGACAAATACCATATGATGTCAGTCATATGTGGAATCTAATGAACAAACTGAACTAGCAAGCAATATGGAGACAGATTCATAGATAGAGAGAACGCCGACAGTTCTGGGGATGATTGAGAGGGCTGGAGGGATCAAGTAAAAAAGGGAAAAAGAAAGAACTCATGGACATGGACAACAGTGTGGTAATTGTAGGGGTAGGGGGAGGATGGAGGTGGAGAGAGGATAGGGTGAATAAATGATGATGGAAAATAAATAAATAAACAAATAAATAAATCATAAAAAAGACATTCAAAAACTCGGAATTGGATTTTTTTTAAATTGAAGTCTCAATTGTAATTAAAATGGAATCAACATATATCAAATTGAAAGATTCTAAGTATTATAAAGTCAGAGTAAAATGTGAACTACACCTTTGTTCATTAATTTTATTCCTCTTTAAAAATACATTTTAAGAATTTTTAATAAGAAAATATTTCCTTAGAAATTTTGGAAAAATCAGTGTAACAGGCACCTGGCATGAGTTAGTTTTCTTAACAAGTTCACTAAGAATGATTTACTTTATTCTACTGCTGAGATCTTAAAACAGTTGACTTCTTATGTCTGTGCAGTGATTCTTTTGTAGTGACTACATAATATTTTCAATACATATTTCATATTGTCTTTCTATAAAAATTAAGGACCGAACATGAAAGCTCAAATCAGTGTAAGCATTTCAGCAGCATTTTATTTCTATGCTAGAACCACACAAGGTTAGGCTTTTGAGAAACCGGAGTGATGGACAGTTAGTGTATGCCCTACACATTCTTCAGTATCAGGCTTTCAAGCAAGCTTTTCCCAAGTACTGCATCATAGTCAAATCATGGTTGAATTCTTTGACAAGTGCCTGAAGTGCTGATAGAGGGTGTTGCTGAATGATATCCATATGCTTTAGATAGCAGGCATTCAAGCAGCGGAAATAATATTCTCTGTGAAAATTCAGGGCATGATATGACTGTTTCATTCAGCTGCAGAGCCAGGCCACTTCTCAACAGGGTGTGAGGAAAGCTAGGTACCAGTAGATTGGTACACTTTATTTTTTCTTTGATAAAAGCACTGGGTAATTTGGCTATGCATTCTATGATGACCAGAATTCTGCCAAAAGGAACAACAACAACACGAACAAAAGAGCAACAAAGCCTGAACATTTTTAAGGACAATTATTTCAATAAGCAGCCCAAACAGTAAACAGCCCTCATTTTGAATAGAACTGTATTCTCATCTGCCAGGTTGTCAAGCTTAAAAGCATTACTAGAAGTGTACTCTTCCATGTGCCTATCAAATGAGGTGACTATTACCATTTCAACCACGGAAGATGCCTGTCCCAAAGAGCAACTCAACAACACTTTGAAAGTTTTATTTCTGGTTACAGCTACCCAAAGCTTGGTTGCTTTTATAGATGATGCTAATTTGTGCCCTTCTGAAAAGCCAGGGAGTGAAATTTTTCTGTGACTTGCATATCATGTATTTATTCTTTTACTTCTTTGCTTGGCCCTATGTTTCTTCACTCATGGAAGTGAGCTGTATGTCACGTGCAACTCTCTCTGTGTGGCACTTGGTGCTGGGATGACCAAGATACAGAAAGGAAGTTGCTGTGCCCTCTGATCATAGATGTATTGGAACTTGTGTTGTAGAAACTTATCAAGTTAGTCTGGTGACATATTGTGCTAGTAACAAGGTATACAAGTGGACTTTCTCAATAGGTAATAAGAAAAATGTGCTTTTCATAACCTAAATTTTTCTGTTGTCTCTTCAGATTCTTGAGAGTAATTGGCATAGATTTTGAGAGCTGAAGCTCTTTTAGTGGATGAGCTCTCCAGAGGAAACACCTGGAGAGGTAACAGGGGCTGATGATTAGGCATCTGAGTTAAAGACCCAAGTGAGGCAAGGGGCTGTGAGGAGGTTTAAATTAGAGACCATGGGTATATCAATCATTTTCTTTTTTCAGATATGACTAAAAACTCAATTTAAAAATGTTACTACCATGTTTCCTTGATTATAAAGATCACATTTTTACATGTTAACATATTTTAACTGGCTTATGTACTTAATATATAGGCGGGGTTATTTTTCCATTCCTGAGACAATTTTACTAAAAACAAGTTTCATTTTTGATAGTATCTTAGAATTAAAAAATGTATTTTATTGCTACTCATAGCTTTTGTTCATGATTTGTAGAACTATTATTACTGTGAAGAAGAAAGACTACTAGTTATCTTTCATGTTAACTTAGTTTATATAAAAAGTGGGAGGAGATAATATATTCAGTAATTTAAGAGGCAATAATAATCTATTCATGGCTCCAATTCTGGTGTATGAGTGTGGATGCTGACGGTCAGAGGAATAAGCTTGTTATTTTTAATGCCCAAAATTCATATTATGAATTTTGATAGCTGCTACATATGCTGTTGATACTAACTACATTTCTAGTGTGGACAAGTGATGAAGAATAATAATTCTAATGAAGCAGTTTTAAGGAAGTTCAGGCAGAATTAGCCATAAAGAAGATACTGCTGAGATGCTTATGAAAGCTGTGTTGTCCCTTGTGATGTGCTTTGTCAGGCAGAACTAATTATCTGTGGATAAGAGAAAATATGGCGAAAAACAGCAGCCATTTCAAATAGCAGGAGTATCCACTTAAAACCCGACAATTCCCTGACCCATGAGATCACTGAAACAGCACCAGAGCTGGCAGGAACACCAAGGCCTATAACGCCTTTCTTGGAAAGGAGTGAGAACAGGCAGTGAAAATAATTTCACACATATCTCAGAAAATCTAATTTTTATTTCAACTACTTGACATGATCCAATTAGAATAAGAAGGGGATTATTAAATGTACCCAAACTAAAGCTTTCTAACCAGAAATTAACTTAGCTTTGCTGAAGTCTACAGATGGCATAATCTGATGTATCTCTAAACTTTATACTTTGCAGCTTAACAGGAAAGCAAATGTTAAAGATTTTTTAGTCCTGGCTGGTGTAGCTCAGTGGATTGAGCACGGGCTGGGAACCAAAGGGTCCCAGTTCGATTCCCAGTCAGGGCACATGCCTAGGTTGCAGGCCAGGTCCCCCTGAGGGCCATGTGAGAGGCAACCATGCATTGTTGTTTCTCTCCCTCTCTTTCTCCCTCCCTTCCCCTCTCTCTAAAAATAAATAAAAATAAAATCTTAAAAAAAAAAGATTTTTTAAACATATCTTTGCCTGTATATTCAGTAACCAAAATTAACATTTAAGGGTCTTAATGAATGTTTGTTCCAAATCTTAAGAGATAGTACCTAAGAAAAGCTACATATTATAGCGAAACTTTTAGAATCTCTATAAGAAGTTATTTTTTCATCTGAATTTAGTTAATAACAGCAAAAAATTACTTACAGATTTACTGCTAATTCCCTCTAACACTGTCCTGTACCAACATTCCAATTTTCCAGGGCCAAGCATTTTATAAAGAAGTCATCAAGGACCCAACATCTCCCATATGTCTTTTCATCTTTGCTTAGACTACAGCATTCTTTATTTTTGTGCCAATATGGCTGCCCCTCTCCAGGCATTACATCTGCCTTCCAGTCAGGAAGAAGTAGAGGTCAAAAAAGGTAAAGTCAGTACCATGCTATTTTGATTACTATGGCTTTATAGTATAGTTTAATATTAGGAAGCATGATTCCTCCAACTTTGTTCTTTCTCAGGACCACTGTGTGGCCCTTTGTGGTTCCATATAAATTTTTGAAATATTTGTTCTAGATCTGTGAAATACATCAGTGGAATTTTGATAGGAATTTGGTTAAAAGATTGCTTTGGGTAGTATGGACATTTTAATTATGTTAATTCTTCCTATCCATGAACACTGTATGTGCTTCCACTTATTCATATCTACTTCAATTTTCTTCTTCAATGTCTTATAGTTTTCCAAGTACAGGTCTTTTACATCCTTGCTTAGATTTATTCCTAGGTTTTATATCCTTTTTGTAGCAATTGTGAATGGGATTATTTTCTTAATTTCCCTTTCTGTTAGTTCATTATTGGGATATAAAAATGCACCTGATTTCTGGATATTAATTTTGTATCCTGCTATTTTGCTGAATTCATTTATCACTTCTACTAGTTTCTTGGTGGAAATTTTGGGGTTCTCTATGTACAGTATTATGCCATGTGCAAATAATGATAGTTTTACTTATACCTTTCCAATTTGAATGTCTTTTATTTCTTCTTGTCTGAGTGCTGTGGCTGACTTCTTGTACTATGTTGAGAGGTGAAAGAGGACATCCCTGTCTTATTCTCAATCTTAAGGGGAATGCTTATAGTTTTTGCCCATTGAGTATGATGCTGGAAGTGGGTGTGTCACATATGGCCTTTATTATGTTTAGGTATGTTCCCTCTATTCCTACTTTGCTGAGAGGTTTTTCTTTTTTATCATAAATGGATACTGTATTTTATCAAAAACTTTTTCTGTATCTATTGATATGATCAAGGGAAAAGAACAGAGAACCCATAAATAAACTCACATCTTTATAGTCAATTAATATGCAATATTGGAAGCGAGCACATACAGTAGGCTAATGATAGTTTATTCAATATATGGTGTTGGTAAAGTTGGACAGATATGTGCAGAAAAATGATACTAGACCACCTTCTTACACCACACACAACAATAAATTAAAAATAGATTAAGGACTTAAATATTAGACCAGAAATCACAAAAACTGTAGAAGAAAACATAGGCAGCAAAATATCAGACATTGCTCATAGCAATATTTTATTGGATGTATCTTCCCAGACAAGGTAAACAAAAGAAAAAATAAATAAATGGGACTACATTGAACTAAAAAGTTTTTTCACAGCAAAGGAAAACATCAAAAAATAAAAAGACAACCCACAGAATGGGAGAAAATATTCACTGATACATCTGATAGGGAGTTAATATCCAAAATCTATAAAGAACTTAGAAATTCAACACCAAAAAATACAAACAACCAAATTAAAAAATGGAAAAAGGACCTGAATAAAAACTTCCCCAAAGAGGACATACAGCTGGCCAGCAGATATATGAAAACATGCTTAGCATCACTAGTCATTAGAAAAATACAAATAAAACCACAATGAGTATCACTTGACACCTGTCAGAATGGCTATCATAAATAAATCAACAAACAACATGTTCTCTCAAGGACGTGGGGAAAGGGGAACACTTTTGCACTGTTGGTGGGAGTGGAGATTGGTGCAGCAACTTTGGAATGCACTATGGAGATATCTCAAAAAATTAAAAATGGATCTACCTTTTTTCCAACTTCTGGAAATATACATTATGGAACCCAAAACACTAATTCAAAAGAACATAAGCACCCCGATGTTCATTACAGTTTTACTTACAGTTGCCAAGATATGGAAGCAGCTCAAGTGTCCATCATGAGATGAGTGGATAAATCATCTATGGAACATTCACTCAATGGAATACTACTTGGCCATAAAAAAGATTTTATTCTTTGTGACAGCATGGATGGACCTGGACAACATTATGCTAAGTGAAATAAGCCAGTAGGAGAAAAGACAAACACCGTATGATTGCACCCATATGTGTAATCTAATGAACGAGCTGAAATAACAAACAAAATACCGACAGATTCATAAATAGAGAGCAGGATGACAGCTGAGGCAGTGTGGGGTTGATGGGGAAGGACTGTGCAAAAAGGGAAAAGGACTTATGGACATAGACAATAGATTGGTTATGGAGTGGGGAGAGGGTATAAGGGCACTAAATGATAATGGAAACAAAATACAATAAAATATTGAAAAAAAAGAGAAGCCAGAATGGTGACTATGGGTTAACCAGCGCTTTTAGAAAATAAAAGTTTTCTACTTCTGGCCAAGATGGAGGTGTAGGTAGGTACACTTTGCCTCCTTGCACAACCAAAAGAAGGACAGCAACAAATTTACAATGATGAACAGAACTGCCAGAAAATTGAACTGTATGGAAGTTAGACAATCAAGAGATAAAGAAGAAATATTCCTTCAGATTGGTAGGAGGGGAAGAGACATGCAGCAGGGTGGAGAGGATGTCAGATAAAGCGACAGCTGGAGGACCAGGCAGGTAAAGTGGTGGCTGGTGGACCACGTGGTCCTACATTTGTGGGGCTGGTTAACCAGGAGGAACAACTGGTAGTGAGATAGACCATACAACCCAGAGTTACTGCACAGGGAAAGAAAGCCTCAAAACTTCAGGCTGGAGAAACCTATGGGTATTGCAGTGGCAGAAGAAACTCCCAGCCTCATAGTAGAGTTTGTTGGAGAGACCCAAAGGGACCTAGAACATACACAAACCCACCTACCCAGAAATCAGCACCAGAAGGGCCCAATTTGATTGTGGGTAGTGGGGGAAGTGACTGAAAGCCAGCCAAGAGCCCAGCAACTAGCATTTCCCCTCTCTGACTCCTCCCCGACTCCTCCCCCACATATAATGCCACAACACAGTGAAATGGGTTGCCTCACCCTGGCGAATACCTAAGGCTCCACCCCTTAAATGTAACAAGTGTTCTGAGACAAAGAAATATGGCCAAAATGAAAGAACAGATCATAACTAAGTGATGAAAAGGCAGTCAACCTATAAGATGCAGAGTTAAAAACACTGGTAGTCAGTATGCTCACAGAAATGGTTAAGTACAATTGCAAAATAGAGGAAAAAGTGAAGGCCATGCAAAGTGCAATAAAGAAAAATATACAAGGAACCAACAGTGAAGGGAAGGAAACTGGAACTCAGATCAACAATTTGGAGCAGAAGGAAGAAATATACATTCAACCAGAACAGAATGAAAAAACAAGAATTCAAAACTATGAGGAGAGGCTTAGGAGCCTCTGGGACAACTTTAAATGTTCCAACATCCAAATCATAAGGATGCCAGAAGGAGAAGAGCAAGAAATTGAAAACTTATTTGAAAACATAATGAAGGAGAACTTCCCCAATCTGGCAAAGGAAATAGACTTCCAGGAAGCCCAGAAAGCTCAGAGTCCCTAAGAAGTTGGACCCAAGGAAGCACACATCAAGGCACGTCATAATTACATTACCCAAGATGAAAGATAAAGAGCGAATCTTAAAAGCAGCAAGAAAAAAGAAAAAAGGAGACAGTTACCTACAAAGCAGTTCCCCTAAGACTATCATCTGATTTCTCAAAAGAAACCTTGCAGGCAAGAAGGGGCTGGAAAGAAGTATTCAAAGTCATGAAAGGCAAGGACCTACATCCAAGATTACCCTATCCAGCAAAGTTATCATTTAGAATGGGAGGGAAGATAAAGTTCTTCCCAAATAAGGTCAAGTTAAAGGAGTTTATCATCACCAAGCCCTTAGTACGGAAAATGTTAAAGGGACTTATCTAAGAAAAAGAAGTTAATCAAAATTATAAACAGTAAAATGACAACAAACTCACAACTATCAACAACTTAACCTAAATAATAAAAACAAAAACAGACTGAGCAAACAAATAGAACAGGAACAAAATCACAGAAATGGAGGTCACATGGAGGGTTATCAGTGGGGAGAGGGAGATAGGAGAATGGGGAAAAAGGTACAGGGAATAAGAAGCATAAATGAGCCCTGGCTGGTGTAGCTCAGTGGATTGAGCGCAGGCTGAGAACCAAAGGGGTGCCGGTTCGATTCCCAGTCAGGGCACATGCCTAGGTTGCAGGCCATGTCCCCAGTGGGGGCCAAGTGAGAGGCAACCACACATTAATGTTTCCCTCCCTCTCTTTTTCCCTCCCTCTCTCTAAAAACAAATAAATAAATAAAAATCTTAAAAAAAAAGAAGGAAATATGATAAGCACAAAATAGGGGAGGTTAAGAATAGTATAGGAAATGGAGAAGCCAAAGAACTTATATGTATGACCCATGGACATGGACTAAGGTGGGGAATGCTGGTGGGGGTGGTGCAAGGTGGAGGGGAATAAAGGGGAGAATAAAATGGGACAACTGAGAAGCGTTTTCAGGAATCACTGTAGAGGACACATGGAGGGAACTAAGGTGGGGGAGGGAGGCTGGGGGGGAGGTGGGGGCTGGGGGGAGGGGGGAGGGGAGGGAGAGGATGCAAATAGCTGTAATTGAACAACAATAAAGTAAAAAAAAAGAAAGATACAATTATAAATAAATAATAATACAAGAAAAAAAAAATGGGACAACTGTAATAGCATAATCAATAAAATATACTTAAAAAGAAAATAAGGACTTTGCTAACAAAAAATAAGATAATAAGTATTACTAAGGTAGCTAATAGTGTTTGTATATATTAAAATAACAGGGATTCTGCCTGTGTAGCTCAGTGGATTGAGCATGGGCTGGGAACCAGAGGGTCCCGGTTCGATTCCCAGTTAGGGCACATGCCTGGGTTGTGGGCCAGGTCCCCAGTGAGGGTCATGTGAGAGGCAACCATACATTGCTGTTTCTCTCTCTCTCTCCCTCCCTTCCCCTCTTTCTAAAAAATAAATTTTAAAAAGTATTTTAAAAAAATAAAAAAATAAAATAACAGGGATTCTGTGACTTTTAGAATTTTTAACTATGTTCATGGTGTAAAGCACAGAAACTATAATGGTATCACTGAATTTGTTTATTCAGTAAAGTAATAGCTTGAATATTGCAGAAAATTGGGGGAAGAAATTTTTTTAAAATTCAGCAAAATTGCTAAAAGCCTTTTTTTTAGTCAAACATGAAATTAAAAAGGTGAAAGTAAGTGGATATCTGAACTTTCTCAACTTATTATTTCTATGTTTTATATTAATTTTCCATTACCAAGGATAATCAGAAGTTAACTATACATATGAACTGTGGTAACTTGTTATTTACAAAAGTTTAAAAAAACGATAGGGAATTTCTATTATGATTCTGAAAATTTTAAGATTTTTTTCTGTAAATTTAAAATGGTATGATTAAAGATTCTGTATTTTGTTTTAAATATTTTAAACATTCCTTGTTCCTGCTGAATTCCTAAAAAGGATATAAGTTACAGCGGAGCACATTGCTATTCATGTATCCTTTCTTTCTGCTCTCTATGTCCACATCTCTTCAGAAAGGCAGCCTATTCTCTGAGTTTATAATGATATGGATAGTCAGTTTAAGTGCAACCTGCAAGTAATATAAAATCAACTTAAATTCAATAGATTTCATGAATCACTTCTTTAAATGGAAATTTTTAATAGACAAAATATACATGCTAAGGAAAGATTGAACTTATTATTTTTGAACAGTAATGATAGTGACATTTGGAAGTATAGTTGTTAGAATATAACTGCGCAGCAGAAATGAATTGTCAACATACTTAAGCTAAACTACCTGGATATAAAGGATAATTATAAACTTTCCTACTTTATGAAAAATAATAAAACTGACTTATAAAAATATTTTTAGTCAAACAGTCAAATTTTGAACTCAATCATGGAAAAATAACAGTTTGTAATTCACTTGTTATACATTATGCTTACATATTAATATCAGACAAAATTTCTATATTTTAAGGCTAATATTTTAATTTATGGTATCTTCTATAGTATTCAAATTATGATGCTGAAAATTGATCTGATAATAAATATTGGTAAAATCAAGGGCATAAATTATACCAAGATCATTTTAAAGATACCTTATGCTCAAAGTAGGGCCATAAAACAATGATTACAGAAAAGCAATTTTTTTGTGTGGTCCTTTAAATGAGAGCTGTTGTAAGGCTGTGGTTAGTTTCTGGCTTTTTGATATTTGAAATACAGAGAAGCCAAAACTAATTCACACATACAGACACACACACAATTTTAGGGTGAGGAAATTGTACCCACTTAGGAACACCTTGGCAAGAAAATATAGAATATCCCCCCTATATGCAAAAGAAGGGTCCTAACTGTTGTGAACTGAAGATCACTACTGATGGAGTAGTTGTCCAGTGAAGAACAGGCAGAAAGGGGTAAGCTTCTGTGTGGTTAATAGAGAGTCTACGTACAGAAAGAAATGCCCTGCCTTAGGGGAAGAAAATATTTTTAATTTTTATTTGTTTGATTTTTTTAAAGAAATGAAGTGTTACAGGGATGGAGCCGATGTGGTTTTCAATCAAAAAGGAATGAGTAACATGATCTTTCAATGAAACAGAAGCTGGGTGAGTTTTCCATAGAAGTTATACCATATAGGGGATCATATCCCCCTTTTTAAGCTTCAGGATTCCCTGAGAAGTGAACTTCAGGGAACCTCTTACTGACATTCTGGATTTTGGGAGGTGAGGGGAACTGAGAACTAGGCTGAAGCCTCACAAATATGCCACGGTCTTGATGGAACAAGATGGTCTGGCTTTGGGCATGTACATTCAAAAATAGGTATCCCTTCTCTCTTGTCAAAGAGAGAAGCTTTACTCTTTGGGTTTTAAATCCAAAATATAGCCATTTTTAAAGACCCAAATTCATTGATATCTCATTCTAATGCTTCCTTCTGACCGTATTAGCATATAACAAGTTTTGTTGCTGAATCCATGACACTTATATTGGACTGACTCTTACAATGTTGGGGTGAAATTCACAAACCACAGTTACAGGAAAATTCCTGTTGCTCTTTGCTTTGGAGAATGTTTGGTCGAGTTCCCTGTGTAAGATGCAACTGAGTTACAAACCAACACCTACAAATCAAAGCACCTGCCCTGGTGACTTTGAACTTGGGCCCCACTGCTGAAATGGTATGTTCTCTCTCTGGATTCTCTAACCTGTGTGGTGTGTCTGTGGCAGTTGGTATCCACGCAGGCCTTTTATACTTCTCTTTTGGCTACTCTGGTCATTGTGATCTGTTTGGGTTGCCATCTGTGCATCCCATGGTGAATTTCGTGAATACCGTAGAGCCTGCTCTTTAAGTCTCAAACCAGCTCTTGAAATGTGTTGAAAATCCATTTAGGTATTTCCCCACTAAGCAAAAATATTTAGTAAAAAATTATATTTTACGTGTAACACTTATTTTGGAGATTTACTGCTTTATTCTACTTGATTAGCCTACTCACATAACTGTATATGTGTGTGTTGTGGGGGAGGGGTGGAGAGAGTCTTATTTTTCTAACTAAGTCACTGAGGACAGATGAGTACTGTATATCCTGAATTGTGTCACTCACAATATTGGTGGATAGAATAAGAAATGAGCCCTGGCTGGTGTAGCTCAGTGGATTGAGTGAGGGCTGTGAATGAAAGGGTTGCTTGTTCGATTCCCAGTCAGGGCACATGCCTGGGTTGCAGGCCAGGTCCCCAGTGGGGAGAATGTGAGAGGCAACCACACACTGATGTTTCTCTCCCTCTCTTTCTCCTTCCCTTCTCTTCTGTCTGGAAATAAATAAATAAAATCTTTAAAAAAATCACTACCATAAAAAAAAAAAAGAAATGAGTGTCGTATACTAGTTGATAGTTAGCTCAGTGGTGGGTCTGGAACAGAATGCGGAGTATTGGAATTAATCCACGGCATTATTTCTGTATTCTGTAGACTTCTGTGTGCTCACAGGCAGATGCACAGCCACACACAACACACACACTTTAGTTACTGAAACACTTGCTAAGGCATATGTCATACTTACTAATGGAAAACACACTTGGATTTCTCATGTAAATGTCCACCTTTAAACAGGACAACAGCATGATGACTACCAACATTGGAATTCTATTATTCTAGTGCCTCACATAGAACTGTAATAAAGGGCTGCTGAATAATAACTGCTGAATACATGTTTTGGATAAATGAGTGGTCCTTCAGGGGTAGATGTAAGCAACCCATCATGTTGAGTTGTCCTGATGATGTTGGTGAAAGCAGTTCAAGGTTCTGAAGGCCTTGGTGGCAGCTTCATTTGCTGGTCAATGGAGGAACAGTTCTTACTTGTCCGGTTTTCTGTGGGAGAGAGAGGTTCAAATGCACATGACAACCCTCAGTTTACCATCCTGCATCTCTGAGCTCAGCTTTCCCCTCCTCTCCAGAAAGCATACGGCCATAGAATTGAATAAAACGGACACTATTTTATGTATGTGTTAAATGTATCACACACATAAATCATTACAAATTTCAGTTCTTTATCCATACTAACAAATTCTCTGTTGTTTCAAAAAAATTAGCACATTACGTCTATGCCTTGCTGCACAACTATAGAGGACAACTGCATAGGACCCAGCATTGCATTTTGATCATTAGGATTTCCTTAACATGGTATTGTATTGATTCTATGATCATTCTTTTGTCCTAATAATGACCATGATCCTGTTCATGTTTGTGTTTACATCTGGAAGTCATTTTTCTGTGGTTTCCATAGACCTCTAGGAGCTCTTCTGAAATTTTATGCTGCAACAGCACCTACTAATGAGAATGTGGATTACTGGTGTGGTCAGCGTGTCTTATATGTATGTATTTTTGTTCTGTGTTAGGCATGTAATGAAAAACCCACAGGCCTTTTGTGGAACTGTCTGATGGTGTAGGGTCTATACAGTATGCAGAAGAATGATAGAATCTGATTAGTATTTACCTCAACTTGTGGCCTCAGGTGAGAAGATTTTTTTAACTTTATTTTTATTGTTTACACTATTACACTATTAGAGAATGTCCGCATTCCCACACTCTATCCCTTTGGCCCCAAATAAACTGATGAACGAAATTTAAAGAGAAGCATGGATACATGAAAAAGACTGACAGTTGTCAAAGTGGGGAGGGTTAACTAGATGAAATGTGAAGGGAATAGCTAAAGAATATTTATGCAAAATCCATTGGCCCCGACCACAGTGTGGTGATGACCAGAAGGAAGTGGGCAGGTGGGGTTTGGTGAAGAGGATGGTTTAAAAAGGCAACAAAGAAGACAGTGAGACTCAATGTGCAGATGAGCTAATTAAGATTCCCAGTAGACTTTCACTGAGGAAGGTAAGGCAATAGGAGGGGGGTTGGCTTGATAATCTCTGACAGGTGCCAACAGTTTGGGCTTAATTATTGAGGAGGAGGTAGAATAAGGGATGTAGAAGAGACCAGAATGACTGGGTTGACTGGGAAGTTGGCTGGGCGGACAGCATTGGTGTTGGTGGTGTTTAGGAGAAGTATAACCAATTTGCTAAGGAGAAAATGGTGAATTTAGGTTTGGAATGTCTGGTTTGAGGCACCTGTGAAATTTAATCATCTATGTTCATCACTCAATTGGACTCTTTAGCTAGGGAAAAATGTCAGTGGTTAGACTTGGGAGACAACAGAAAACAGGTGGTAGAATAAGACATGAAAACAGATGAAATCCCTTAAATGAAATATAGAATGACAAATGCAGAGATTGTGGGTAAAAATAAAACACTAACATTTCAGGGGCAGGCAGAGAATAATCTGAAACAGTAAATTGGACCAGAAGCTCTCAGTGTCTATGAATAGAGTCAAGATTTTCTAAGGTAAGTCGTCCACACAGCATCCAGAGCTTGGTTTCTAATACTATACTCTAATAAAATAAACCAGTATTCTTTGGAGAAATAGCTAATTTTAGAGCTGGGGCAGGACATACACACAGGTGATCCTGGAGCATTGTGTAGGGCCAGCAAGTAAGGAACTGTGAAAAACAAAACAAACACATACACCAAAAACAGACAAACAAAAATAGTAAAACCCCCAAGCGTTCCACAACACATTGGGTCAGGTTATATCAAAGTCACACAGAATCAACTGGAAGATTTCCTTATGGCCAAAGATGGAGACATTTTAGGAAGAAAATAAGGTATTTTTCAATTAGGACTCAGAGCATCAAGTAAATATCCACAAACCCATATTTATGTAATTAAATGATTTAATATATAAATCAATGAAGAATAATGGACAACTGTCCCATATGGATTAATTCCAAGTAATTTGTGTAGACACACTGTCTTCAAGGAAGGGGAGCATACATTCTCACTAATAAAGGCGGGTTGCATGTGGTGTCTTCCTACAAAAGGATACAGTATGGACAGGGGCATTGGAGAAACCTTACAAATACTAACTGAGCCCAGTGATCAAGGTTAACATGGACAGTGATAGTAATGTTGATTGTATACCTCCTTGCTATGGTGTGGCCCTTTGCCACAGTCCAATCAGAGAAAAACCTTAGTTAGGGTACATTCTGTAATATATCTACCAGCACTCCCCAAAGCCATCAAGGTCATCCAAATGAAGGAAAGTCCCTAAGAAAGAAGGAATAGAGAGTGATAACACATTTTAATCAACACGAAGAGTACATGATATCAAGTAAGTGTCCCAAAATGGAACTTCTCTTCACCTCTCCTCCCAGCTCCTCCT
Organism: Micronycteris hirsuta; assembly: GCA_004026765.1. Classification (NCBI taxonomy): domain Eukaryota; kingdom Metazoa; phylum Chordata; class Mammalia; order Chiroptera; family Phyllostomidae; genus Micronycteris; species Micronycteris hirsuta. The sequence goes on along the minus strand of PVJI01006811.1, from coordinate 10,897 downwards.
ACCTCTTCTTATTAAAATTTAACAAGCCCTGGGCAGATCGCTTAGTTGATTAGAATGTTGGCTTGGTATGCCAAGGTTGCAGGTTCCATCCCTGGTCAGGGCACATATAAGAATCAACCAATCAAAGCAAAAATAAGTAGAACAACAAATCAATCTCTCACTCAGAAATCAGTTTAAAAAATTTAACAAATTGAAACCTCTCTTGTGTAGGTAGTTTATGCACATTGCTTATTTGAAGATTTAGGGCTGAAGTCTTCCATGGTGTTTTTCTTAACTGTATCTTTGTAACCCTCTCAGATATGTTCGTTATTTATCCTTTTCACACCTCAACTATAGATTAATTCAGGAAAACTGGAAAATGAGATCTTATCTCTAACAAGAAATCTCAGATGGTCTTGAACAGAACAATTTCTTACAACTTGCAACAAGTAGAGATAAATCAGAGCAACTGAGAATGCTTACAGCCCTAGAACTGCCCAGGAGATACACTATGTGGCAGAGATGAAATCCTAACCTTATATAGAGTGATCCTTCCTGAATTTCCTGGACAAAATCTCTTTAACTATAATCTCTCCCTTATGATTACCCTTCCCTTTTAACAAGTGATTATTCCAGGACAATAAATGCAGGGAGCTGAGGTCAGTTATATATCTTGGTAGCTTGTGAAGTGGACCCTGTGAAGCAGGCAAAATGTAACTTCAGTATCTCTTTATGTCCTTTATTTCCCTTCTTAATGATTTTGTATGTCAATTGGTTTTTTTAGGCATTTTTAAGGAACTTTTTAAAGTAATCAAAGCCTCTCATTGAATTTTGACACTTAGATCTGTTTTTCCTCAGTTGGCCCCATATATTCTACCCACTTTCCCTGTCAACAGCAAACTTATCTTTCTTTAGTCTCATTCTTTACTACTATTTATTTGGTTATTGTCTGACTTGCTCATCTGGGCCAGCATTAGTAGGAAAATTCTACAAATAGCATTATAACTAAAAGGGATGATTTTAACAGCAAGACTTGGGAGCCATTATTCATTAGATAAGTGTGATAATTTCATGTATGTGATAAAAATTTTCAACTCCAGGTGAGAGTACAAAAATGGCTTCTAGGTAGGTTTTTTGGAGTGCCTGTGTGGACCATGTACATGAGATCTCCACCATAAAAATGATGTGTATACACATTATAATATATAATAAAATTATACATTCCCTTTATTTTATTAATATTTCTTTCATATATGCAGTATGTATACATTTGCTTACTTGAAGGTTTAAGGCTGAACTTTTTAAAACATTTCTTTCAACTTCATATTATGTAATTATATAGATAAGCAAAATATGTGTGTATGTGTATATATACAGTGTTGCTTGCTAAGCAGATTTCTTGAAAGAATTCAAGATAATTGTTTAAAATCAAAAGCAACAGGATTAAAATTTTGACATGTTTAGAATCACACAGAGAAATGCTGATTTTTTTTTGTAAGATTTGCTATAAACAATGTAGATCATTTGAACAACTTGTGGTGATTATTCCCTCCATTTGTAATGTTTGCTCTCAGTTCACAAATTCTAATTATAAATCAACAAACATAGATGCAGCAATGTATTATGGGAAAAATACTAAAATTGCAGGCAATTTGGTCAATGAAAGATGAGTGTTAAGTTTCAAGTACATACTACATCCCATTAGAACTCCACAAGTTCAAAGCCAATGCTAGATAGCTAGGTTGCCCAGGAACAAAACCATCTGTATAAATTGGAAAAATAAAGGTTCAGTGGCTATAACAAAAAGAATGGAAAAAAATACAGTGGCTTAAATAAGATAAAAGCTTCCTTCCTTTTCATCTAAATGTCTGCATCTCTAGGTTGTGGGCATGTTGACTTCACAAGATCACTGAGACCCAGGTTATCTTTCTCAGTTTGGTCTGTCCATTCATCACCATTCTTTTAGTCTTCTGGGTCTACAGTGCCTCTCTGATGATTCTGTGTTCCAGTTCAAGGTTAAGAAAGAGACAGGAAGATGTCTAGGTCAAGCAACCTCCTTTAGGCAAGTAAGGCAGAAATCACATACTTCCTTTGTACTCATGTGTCCTTGTTGAGAACCTGACCACATGGCTGGACACAGTGTCAATGCTGAACTCGTCCTTTTAAGATAAAAAGCTGATTGGTGACTTTTAGTTTCAGAATGCAGTGAAAATGACAACATCCCATTTTGTTTTGTGAGAATTAAATGAAATACAATCATCTATCCTTACCAAATCGTGTAGTGATCATTTACTAAGTATGAAACTTCTTCCTTTCTCCAGATGATTTGGTCAGACCCAGTGATCAGGGACTCATTGGGTAAATCTATGATTTGTGGTATTTGCTGGAGGTACAAAAACTTCAAGTCACTGTGGAACCTAAGGGAACAGTACCAGTAAGTCAGGATTGATACCCAGGGCTTCACTGAGCAGCGCCATAATTTTCTCCTTCTTAGAAAATTATTCTATCCTGTGCAGAACCTGGTTTTAACATCTAATTGAGGAGGAATGCATTATATTATTTCAGCTAACTATTTTGGATTAGACAGTAGTTCCTGATTCCAGTAGCTCATGATCCCTGGGTGGCAAAAGGTACTAGAAAATGTTGCATGTTCATCTGATGTTTGTCTGGCATTTCCCTCTAATATTACCTAAGTGCTCACTGATTTATCACTCATAGTATTTAAAGAAATGCTCCGTTTTGTCATTTGGATTTCAGTCTTACCTCCTACATATTTCATATCATTGCATTTGTCTCAGTGTGACCTATTGCAATAAACTCACTGCTAATGAAACAGATAAGTTTTCTTTCCTGATTCTAAAAAAAGTGAATAAGCCTTCTTTCCAATATTTGTTTTGTTGTTGAATGCTATAAAAAATTCCATGGTTGTGGCTGTTACATAAATCCCCAGAGAGATCCTGGTCAGGACTGTGAGATTATGGTCAACACTTAGTGAGACCACTTATTACTGGTCATATTTTATAAAGGCCAAATATATAATCAACAAATTGAAAATAATTCCTGAGTAGTAAATAGAGAGTCTTCTTGCTGTACCAAACATTGGTTGTGGATGAATTATTTAAATAACCTGATTTAATGCCATCCTGATAATGGATAGATATTTTTTTTCAATTTACTAGTATAGTTGGGAAAATAAAATTATAAACAAAATGTTCTTCCAATCCAAGATATGTTTCCAAAAGGTAGTAGAGAAAGAAAACAGTTTTATTGTTAGGTAAGCATTAAATCTGAAAAGAGTGAACATCATAGATAATCTACTAAGAGATTACAGAGACAGAAAGAATTCTCACCCTTTAATATAGCTAATGAGATACAACCTATTTTGCACACGTTCTCGAGATAAACAATATCTGGTCCACGAGTCAGGCTTTGATGGCACACTTTGTCATACCCAGTTCATCCTAGATTTGCCTACATTTGAGGTGACTATGTTAGCTGTTTATCCAAAGGAAAAATAAACTTCTCACATCTTTTCTTTGCAGTAATTTTTAAAATTACGATGGCATTCAATATTATATGAAGCTGTAAAACATAGTGGTTAGTCATTTTTATACCTTACAACATGATACCCCCAGTACGTCTAGTACTCTCCTGGTACCAAACATAGTTATTATAATATTATTGATATATTCCCTATGCTGCACTTTACATCTCTTTGACTATGTTGTAACTACCAATTGTATTTCTTAATCTCTTTATCTTTTCCACCCAGCTCCCCAACCCCCTTCCCTCTGGCTACCATTAGTCTGTTCTCTGTATCTATGAGTCTGTTTCTCTTGTTTGTTTATTTATTTTGTTTTTTAGATTACACAAATAAGTGGAATCATGTGGTATTTGCATTTCTATGTCTGATTTATTTTATTTAGCATAATGCCCTCTAGGTTTATCCATGTTGTCACAAATGGTAAGATGCCATTCTTTTTTTTTTTTTATAGCCAAGTAGTAGTCCTTTGTATATTTGCCCTACATCTTCTTTATCCAATTTTCTATTGATAGACACTTAGGTTGTTTTCATATCTTGGTTGTTGTAAGTAATGCCGCAATGAACATAGGGGTGCATATATCTTTTCAAATTAATGTTTTGAATTTCTTCAGATAACTACCCCAGAAGTAGAATTGCTGGATTATAGGCAGTTCCATTTTTAATTTTTTGAGGAATCACCATACTGTTTTACAAACTGGGTATACCAATCTACATTCCCACCAATGGTGCACAAGGGTTTCCTTTTCTCTACATCCTCACCAACACTTGTTTTTTTGTTGATTTATTGATGGTAGACAAACTTCTCATATCTTTATTTCAAGAGCTAGTTTTGCAACTTAGAGCCAGGTGCCCACCAAAGTTAGTGTCTTACTCCCCATCCAGAGGCTGGAAGATCTGGGCACTATCTCCTTTGATGTTTACAGTTCAAAGAGATGGCCCCCAGGTCCTTGAGAAAGAGTCTCTTGAATCTTAAAGCTGAAAAAAGACCTACGTAATTTAAGAAAAAAATATATTTTGAAGAAGAGAAAAGGTACTTACAAAATTTTAAATTAAACATTTTAAGAAAAAGCATAGGAGCAAATCTTTTCATTTATTTTCAATGGGAAGAATCAAGGTTTTTATTTTTATATTATGTTTGTCCTTATATTATGTTTGTCATGTGTTGTTTTCTTTCAGAATTACCTTGCTGGTGGCAGTAAGTTCAGAGAGTAATGAATGCCATCATTTTTCTCTTGGAACTTTCTCATTTCTCTGTTTATTTCCTACTTAATATTGTACTGGTGTTATTTAATTAGAATGCCTAGTAGCATCGCTTTTAACAAGCTGTTGATTTCTGGGCAACATGATTACTTTCTCTGAAACATATGTCTTAGACTTAGAAAAAGTATATATTTTTCTATGTATTTTATGTTGTATATAGTTATATATTATAAGTATATAATAAATAACATTGTATATTATACATTAAATATATAACATTTTATGTATGAAATGTATGATATAATAATATATATTGCCAATTCTCTGTAGATAATGAATAAAGCTGATGCTATAGGCCCATATTCTATGAAGGGCTCTGATTTGAGCTGTTCCGATCACCATGTAAGCATTTTCTTTACACCTCAATTTGATACATGGAATTGTTTTATAATTGGGATTTGTGGTACAACCAGAAGCTTACAAAAGAGATAGACTAAACTTACTCAATTCACTAAATCTTAAAACTTTAGGTTTAAATGGCTAATATTAGTAAAGGAATTGCTTAGTGATGAGCATGATTCTAAGCACTTTACATCTAGTAACACATTTATTTAATCCTTAAGCCAAGCCTACATTTTAGATAATATTATTATCACTGTTTTGTATAGAAAATAAATAGACACAGAGGGTTTTAGCCACTTTCTCAGTTCCGATAGCTAAATAGTAGTAATGTAACACAGCAAACCAAGGATTGGCTAGGTGGCACCTTGATACATGACCCAACAATTACTGTAGAAGGAAATAGGCTTTTTAATTTTTTTGTTATTGTTTTATTGTTGTTCAAGTACAGTTATTTCCATTTCCCCCCACCACCACTCCCCCGACCCTAGCCATCCCTACCTCCTGCCCTAGATCCTACCCCTCTTTGGTTTTGTCCATGTGTCTTTTATAGATGTTCCTGAAAATCCTCCCCACTTTTTTCCCCCATTATCCCCTCATACCTCTCTTCTGGTTACTGTCAGTTTGTTCTTAATTTCAATGTCTCTGGTTATATTTTGCTTGCTTGTTTGTTTCATTGATTAGGTTCCACTTATAGGTGAGATCATATGGTATTTGTCTTTCAGTGCCTGGCTTATTTCATTCAGCATAATGTTCTCCAGTCCATCAATGCTGTTGCACAGGGTAGGAGTTCCTTCTTTCCCCTGCACAGTAATCCATCATGTAATGTATCATAGTTTTTGGATCCATTCATTTACTAATGAGCACTTAGGTTGCTTCCAGCACTTGGCTATTGTGAATTGTGCTGCTATGAACATTGGGGAGTATAGGTTCTATTGAATGGATGTTTTAGGGTTCTTAGAATATAATCTCAGCAATAGAATTGCCAGGACAAAAAGCAGTTGCATTCTCAGTTTTCTGAGGAAATCCCATACCGTTTTCCACAGTGGCTGTACCACTCTGCATTCCCACCAACAGTGCACTAATGTTCACTTTTCTCCACCTCCTTCCAACGCTTGTTCGTTGATTTGTTTATGATGGCCATTCTGACCAGAATGAAGTATCTTACTGTGGCTTTAATTTGCATCTCTCTGATGGCTCGTGGTGCCGAGCATTCTTTTCATATGTCTCTGGGCCCGTATGTCCTCCTTGGAGAACTGTCTGTTCAAGTCCCTTGCCTATTTTTCAACTGGGTTTTTTGTCTTCCTGGAGTGGAGTCATGTGAGTTCTTTATATATTTTGGAGATCAAACCCTTGTCTGAGGTATCATTGGCAAATATGTTTTCCCATATGGTTGATACCCTTTTCGTTTTAATGCTTTTTTCTTTAGCCATTCAGAAGTTGTTTTTTTTTGTTTTTTTTTTTAATTTTGATGAGATCCTGAAACAGGTTTTTATTAACAGGGTTCCAACCTTGGGAGAAGGGTGCTGAGAACACTCCTGCTCAGAGCCCTCCTCTACCATGAGAATCAGTACTTCCTTTGCTTTCCAAAAGGCTTCATGCCAAAACCATGCCCAGAAGTTCCCCATATATTTCTCTGTTCTTAAAACAGCTCTCTGTGCAAACAGATCTCTATCCTCTGTGGAATATGCACTGTGGGTCTCAGAGTCACTGTCTTCTTGCAGAAGCTCTCCTTCAGAATCTGGGGCACGCTGATCTCAGCCTCCATGCAATGGTTCAGGAAAGCATATGCTGTGTTATACTAAGTCACGGTGGGGACCAGGAAAGCACAGTTCCCAGAGAGTGACTTCTCCATACATCCATCCTCCAGAGAGGTAGAAGTCCGCAACTCAACATTCCTGGTCACAATTCAGCTCCAGGCATCTTCCACGAATCCGTGCTTGCTTAGGCAGGCCTCTGCAGTTCCATCAGCTCTGTCAAGGTCTTCTCCAGGCAGGTTTCCCAGCAGGCCTCCTCTTTCTTACTGCAGACATCATGGCATGCTCTTACTCCAAACCACATGGCTTCCACCTTACGTACTAGAACTCATGGCAGACCACATCCCCATTCAACCTTTCAGCGCACCCTCATATAAATGCTTGGTCTGGAACTTCTTAAGTGACCTCATAACCGACCTCTTTTTTGATATGTTAGCATCTACTATTTTTTATCTTTTACCTTCTTTTGGCTGCCATGTTTAGACAGGTCAAGAGTTCCCAGTGACACAGGGCCATCTGGGGTGGGCATCTGCCTCTCCTGGCTATGTCACAAGTCACTATATGCTCTTAAAGTCACGTACACCTTTTGACCTGGGCAGCAGATCGCTTCCTTTCAGGAAAGGCATGGCTATTAATTTGCCATTGTTATGTAAAGTATCTTAAATGCTGTATCATCCACTTTCCCCTTCCCCAATCAAGGGTTGTAGTGGATAACCTCTGCTACTTTCAGGGAACCCCTACTCTGCACCCCATTACAGTAACACTGAAATTTTGACTTTGTGTCCCAATTTTAGTAGCTGCTACATTATACCCACCTTGTAGGTAAAGTGATAAAGAGGTAAATTAGATAACTTATTAATGCAATGCTCAGCATGTAACAATCACACAGACAATACCATCCATTCTTGCTGTTTGTGGTTGTTGCTACTCATCACCCACCTTCTTCAGGCTTTCTGGGTAACCTTTGTCTCTTTTCTCTATCAACTTCAAAATCTTTATTCAACCTGCTCTATAGGCAATATTCACACATAAATGTTGAATTTTAAGGTTAGGAAATTCTGAATATTTTGAAATTGCATTTTTCTTTAAAAAAGTTAATAAAGATTAAATGTAAAACCTCTTCTGCATATTGAGACTGAGTATATTTTGGGATTTTTTGATCCTAGTTATACATTTTTTTCTTTCATTCATTCATTCAGCAGTATTTTTATGGAGTGCTTACTAAATGCTGGTGAACAGTTCACTCTTTAAAAATTTGATGGGGCCCTGGCCAGTGTGGCTCAGTTGGTTGGAGTGTTGTTGCCATATACCTAAAAGTTGGAGGTTCAATTCCTGGTCAGGGCACATACCTAGGTTGCTGGTTCAAAGCCCAGGTGGGGGGGAAAATAGGAGTCAATCAATGAATGTTTCTCTCTCATATTAATTTCTCTCTCTTTCTCTCTCTCATCAGTAAACATATATTTTAAATTAAAAATAAATTAAAAAATAAACACTTGAGGGGAATTAAAGAGTACTAGAGGTTTAAGGCCCAAAGAGATTAATACCTATTATTAGAGCTTAATCTTCAAAAAAAAAAATTGGCAGGAACTACAAAGAAGACTCAAAACCTTTGATTCTGGACCTATCATCTTTATCTAAGTGATTTATCTGGCAATCTGTTACTTTTCCTTGAAGCGAAATAGACTTGAATGATCCAAGGTTTTCATTAATGGTTTTCTTTTATTTTTTTTCTCAGCTAATTGCTTCAGAATACTTCTCCATCTACAATATTCTTGTAGTTAATATTTTAGGACTCTGACAAAAACTTAGTTTCTCCTTTACTGAAACCTGCAGAAGCAAAATGTTAAACTTATACATGGTGTAAATAAAATGTCAATGTTAAAAATAAAATAATTAATTTTAAAATATCCATAATTATGTCCTGGTTAAAAACAAGCAAACAAACAAAAACATAACTTCAAAATTTCTCTTTGTGTTGTTCACCAAAGGGTCAATTTTTGCCCCAATCTTCAATGGTGAAAGGAGGTTAGGGAAGGCCGTTGAGTAAGTTTAATAGGATGTGGGTGTTCTGGTTTCAAATCCCAGCTCTACCTCTTACTATGTGATTTAGGGCAGCTTACAGAATCTTTTTAATTTCACTTTCCACTTCTAGAAAAATGGGTTGATATTATAGGGGATGAAAATAATTTTCACTTTATACCTCTAGGTGCTTAGTTTAGGAGAGTCCCCCCTCCCTCAATAAAATACATAATTAACAGAAGAAAAACCAATAGGAGTTTAATTACGTGTATACCCTCATATACATGGGAGACACCTAGAAAAACAGTAACTCCCTGAAATGGCCCAAGCCAACACCTTATTTTTTTCTCATTCAAACCAAACTTATTTCACTTTGGCACATTTTAAATTTGATTTAGTGACTACAACTCACTACACAACAAGGATATAATTTACAAATCTTATTGCCCATGTATGATTTCTTTTATTTTTAAATATTACTTCATTGTTGTTCAATTACAGTTGTCTGTATCTTCTCCCTTCCCCTCCCCCTACCCCCTCCAAACCCACCTCCCACCCCTGCTTCCATCCTCCCCCTGCTTCTGTCCATGTGTCCTCTATAGTGGTTCCTGAAAACCCTTCTCCCCCTATTCCCCTCCACCCTCCCCTCTGGCTATTGTTAGATTGCTCTTAATTTCAATGTCTCTGGTTATGTTTTTCTTCGTTTTTTATTTTGTTCATTATATTCCACTTAAAGGTGAGATCATATGGTATTTTTCCCTCACCACGTGGCTTATTTTGCTTAGCATAATGCTCTCCAGTTCCATCCATGCCGTTGCAAAGGATATACACTCCTTCTTTCTCTCTGCTGTGTAGATTTCCATTGTGTAAATGTACCATAGTTTCTTGATCCACTCATTTGTAGATGGGCATCTAGGTTGTTTCCAGCACTTGGCTATTGTGAATTGTGTTGCTATGAACATTGGAGTGCATAGGTTCTTTGAATTGGTGTTTCAGGGCTCTTAGGGTATAATCCCAGTAGTGAAATTGCTGGGTCAAAAGGCAGTTCCATCTTTAGTTTTCTGAGGAAATTCCATACTGTTTTCCACAGTGGCTGTACCAGTCTGCATTCCCACCAACAGTGCAGTAGGGTTCCCTTTTCTCCACATCCCTTCCAACAGTTATCTGTTGGTTTGTTTATGATGGCCATTCTGACTGGTATGAGGTGGTATCTCATTGTGGTTTTAATTTGCATATTTCTGATGGCTAATGATGTTGAGAATCTTTTCATATGTCTCCGGGCCCTCTGTATTTCCTCTTTTGAGAAGTGTCTGTTCATGTCTTTTGCCCATTTTTTAATTTTTTTTTTGTCTTCCTGGAGTGGAGTCATATGAGTTCTTTATATATTTTGGAGATCAAACCCTTGTCCAAGGTATCATTGGCAAATATGTTTTCCCATATTGTTGGTTCTGTTTTTATTTTAATACTGTTCTCTTTGATAAGGTCCCATTTGTTATCCTTTCCTTTATGTCCCTTGCTCTAGGGGACATATCAGTGAAGATGTTGCTGTATAGAATGTCTGAGATTTTCCTACTGATATTTTCCTCTAGGACTTTTATGGTGTTGCGACTTATATTTAAGTCTTTTATCCATCTTGAATTTATTTTTGTGTATGGTGTAAGTTGGTGCTCGAGTTTCATTTTTTTGCGTGTAGCTGTCCAGATTTCCCAAAATCATTTGTTGAAGAGGCTATTTCCACTCCATTTTATGATTCTTCCCCCTTTGTCGAAGATTAATTGACCATAGAGACTTGAATTTATTTCTGGGCTCTCTATTCTGTTCCATTGGTCTATCTGTCTGTTTTTATGCCAGTACCAAGCTATTTTGATTACAGTGGACTTGTAATACAGTTTGATATCAGGAATTGTGATTCTTTTTACTTTGCTTTTCTTTCTCAAAATTTCAGCTGATATTCGGGGTTGTTTATGGTTCCATATAAATTTTTGAAATGTTTGTTCTA
>PVJI01006810.1:0-83212 GCA_004026765.1 Micronycteris hirsuta | reverse complement strand
AAAAAAAAAAAATCATCCTAAAATAAAATAAAATTCAAGGATTCTTTTTTTATTCTATGTGCTATAATCCATTCTTGTGATTCATCATTTTGATCTCCAGTTGTCCCAAATTTGGCCACTGGAGTTCTTTCAAACTGGCCATAGGTGTTCCAGGCACGGAGGGTAGTGCTCACTGGGGCCACCCAGCCTCCCGGACCGAGGGAACAGCCACTCACCTCTGGGCCCACGGCGGGCCTGCAGGAGGTCAGCAGGCAGCGAGGGAAGCAGATTCGGAATTCTTTACCTCAGAAGCAGTCATAGCCCAGCTTTAACGAACGGCCCAGCTTCAAGAAGACAGGGCACCAGCCCACTTGGGCATCTCGTTTCGCATCTCATCTGTTTATTTCCGGCGCACGGAAGGAGGTTAATTATGGTGCAAAGATAAAGAAAACGGTGTTCTTTTGCAGCTTCGCAGGAAAGGAAAGTGTAGAAGGGAAAAGCATGTGAGTGTGGGGTGGGGGTCTGCGTGTGTGTCCCCAGGTTCTCCAGGTCCCTGCATCTCCTTCCTCCTTCTCTGCCTTCCTCTTCTTGTCGAGGCCCAGTGCGCACGCAGTAAAATGCAGAGATTCTAAGGATCCAGCTGACTGGGTTTTGAGAAATGTGTAACCAGCAGCCCAGCCAAGATATAGAACCATCCGGCCACCCCCAGAAAGTTCCCCCCTGCTCCTTCTAGCCAGTCACTCTTGTCTCTTAAAGGCTGCCACTTTCTGAAATCTACAACTTCTAGAACTTCATGTGAACGGAACCATACGGTGAGCCCACCACCTTCCTGCCACACGAAAGGGTGGCCCAGCAGCACCACGCTTGCTCCCAAAGTATTTCTGGGGCTTTCCCGGGGAGAGAGAAAGGAGCAGAGCACTGGTGTCCATCTGTGGGTTCTCTCTCCATCCCTGCTCCCCAGGTGGTGGCTGAGAAGGGGACCCCTACCTGGAAAAAAACCACCATCCTTAGCCAAGAAATTATGGCTGAGAAACCCCACCAGACATGGCAGGAGCCTGTCTACCCCCCGACAGTGAGGCTCAGACACTCTGATGCCCCCCACCCTGTGCCCCTTACTGTGGGGATCCTCCCGGGGGACTACGGTTCTGTCCATCCGCCAGCAGGAGCAGCGAGCAGCACCAGTGACCAGCCCATCCTCCTGCATTTCTGCTGTCAATCTGCCCGCTGCCCTGGGTTGTTTACTGGAAGCTGGCCTCCCTGCAAGGGTTCAAAGCCCTGGCCCTGGGCATGTCTGCGGCAGGAAGCAGGCCGGCCAGTAATTGGCCGTGCGGCGGTGCTAAGCGGCCAGCACTGACCCAGTATCTTCCTCCCACTGTCGCCTTTGAGTGGCTCCACACTGACCTTCCAGCCCGCAGGGACTTCCTGCCGAACACCAAGCCGGCAACAGCAACAAATTACTCGTTCCCCGAGAAATCTATTAAAAGGTGACAGCAGTTTGGGGGCCAGGGGGCCAGGGGGCCCCCAGTACAGGAAGCCTAATGTCTTCTGTTCCCAAGAGCCCAGAGCGAACTCCTGCTGAACTAAGAGGGAACTGAATTAGAACTCTAAACTGGGGGTGAAGGAAAAATGACTCAGAGCTCAGAACAGGCTGAGGCCCGTCCATGGTTTCACAAAGGGAGAGGCGGCAGGATCTGGGGTCCCCTAGATCTCAGTGCCAATCTGCCACTTCCACTCTGTGTAGCCTTGGGCAAGACACTTGGCCTCTCTGAGCTTTCCACGCCTGTAGAGGAAATAAGACACCCACCCTTCAGCCTGGCAAAAGGCAAATAAACACACATGAAGTGCCAGGCACTGTGAGCTTGCTGGATCAGAAGTGGACTGTGTTTATTTCATTCTCCAGCCGAGAGAGAGAGAAAGGAGCCCAGACTGACCTCCATGTGTGCGCCCACATCCACAGCGATGAGGGGGCCGGAGCCATGGGGTCAGGTGGGGTGGGGCTGTAGCTGCACGTCCTGGGGTGGGGGCGGGACATGGCAGCCTCTGGTTTTCCCTGGGTGAAGGGCTCCTACCACTTCCAGCAAGGCTCTGGCTGGACACTGGACCATTGGATGAATGAATGAAATGAATGAATGAATGAGTGTCCACATCATTGGTAGGTGCAGCACACCGAATATAATGACCCCCCAAAGACGTTGACACCCTTATCCTCAGAACCTGTGAAGATGTCACCTTACATGGCAAAAGGGACTTTGCAGATGTGATTAAGTTAAGGGTCTTGAAGTGGGAAGATCAGCCTGGACTGTGCAGGTGGGTTCAGTGTGATCACAGGGCTCTTAGAAGAGGGAGGCAACAGGCTCAGAGCTGAGGCCTGAGATGTGAGCTGAGGGAGAGGCGTCTGGGTGACAATAGACTCACGTGGCATTGAGACCTGGGCTTCGCCGTCACATAATATCTGTCCTCTGGACCTGGTTGGGCCCAAACTCCAATGTAGGATGTTCAGCATTTGAAGATGAGCAGTTGTGCCCACATGACCTCACGATTTGGAGGATCAGAAAATGCCAGTTCTGCCCTGGCCAGTGTGGCTCACTTGGTTGGAGTGTCATCCCATAAACTGAAAGGTTGTGGGTTCAATTCCCAGTCAGGGCACATGCCCAGGCTTCAGGTTCGGTCCCACGGTAGAGACGTGTACAAGAGGCAACCGATTGATGTGTCTCTCTCACATTGATGTTTCTCTCCCTCTCTCTCTCCCTCCCTTCCCCTCTCTCTAAAATCAACAACCGTGTCTGCAGGGGAAGATGAAAAGAAAAGAAAGAGAAAGAAAGAAAAAGAAAAAGAAAGAAAGAAAGAGAAAGAAAGACAGGGAGAAAGAGAAAACGCCAGCTCATGACGGACAGTTCATATCTCACAGTTGCTCCATGTCCCACGGGCAGGTGCTCAGCGGGAAGCTGGAAGCTGATTTTCTGAGGGTGAGCAGTTCTCTGCTACAGTCATGGACTTGCTTCTAAATCCCAGTTAAAAGAAATGATTTTTGTTTAATAGATGCATCTGATTCATTTGGCAAATTGCTCATTTCTTAAGTGCACTAATCATTAATAGATTTTTGGTGAGCTGGCCTTTTGGATAATTGGTTGTTAGCAAAAGTGACCAGTGCTGGCTTCAGAGCTGGCTGATCCAGGTACAGAAAGAATGGCCTCCAGAACTCTTTCTGGGCAGCTGGTACCACACGGTCCCCACACCCATCCTTGGGCTGACACTGTCCACACGGCATCGTGTGAGGGCAGGGGGCAGCCGGGACTCCCATCTATTCCAAGCACCCAGCCCAGGGCCTGGTGGACAGGGGAACAGAAGAGTGGAGAGGAAGGGAAGGAGACGCAGCCCCGCCTTCCTTGTTAAAAAGAGGGACATACGAAATCCTGCAGAGACCCATAGACAACAGCTCACTCTTCCTGGAGCGGCAGGAATGTGGCCAGTGACACTGAGCTGAGCCTTGAAGCATGGCTAAGAGCTCTTTAGAGTTTGTAGACACCAGGCAGGGAAACAGAAGAGAGGCAGTTCAGACGGACGGCTCAGCTTGTGCAAAGGGTTGGCATCGGGAGAGAAGGCTGCACGTCTGGGCCTTTCTGAGAAGCCTGGTACAGTCCCAGAGGGTGTTTAGAGAAAAGAGGGGACAGGAGAGGGGGCTTGGGACATTGGAAAGGACTTCCTGAGCTGGGCAGAGGAGTCGGCACTTGATCCCCTTGATTTCACAATCAAGGGCTTGGTTGAATCACAGCGACGAGGTCAACTGTTAAACCAGATTAGGAGGAGGGAACCCCCAAGTCCAGCCACTACGGGTGGGCAGAAGGCTCAGGACCCCATCCCCTGCCTGGGCCTCCATACACCTGCCCCCCCACCCACCCAGCACTTACTCCAGACTGGATGTTTTTCTCTGCGCTTGATGAAGTTAAAATAAACCCTCTCTGGGGTGAATCACAGGCGTTCAAATTGGATTGGCACGCAGACATGGAGCAGTTGGTGGCAGGAGCCAGGGGACCCAGAGAGCAGGTTTTCGCTGGAGGGGACATGAGCTTTATTTCCCTCTTGGTTGCTGACGAGGAAGCAGCTGTCCTTCCCTGATTATTTTTACCTCAAGTCATAGCCGCTGATGCCGTCTCCCCAGTGCCCGCCCGCCTGCCAGGGCCTAGGTGCGGAGACCAGCACCCCGGCCCAGCTCTGCCACGCACCTCGAGTGCCACCTGCCGCCAGCTCCTTGCGGGACAGCAAACAGCCCCTGCCACGGGTCCAGACCCTTCCACTCTAAGGTGGGTCACCACCCAGAAGAGAGAGAGCCAGAGCAGCCTTGAAGAATGTTTGAGACCAAAAAAACAAGAAGAAAACATTCACAATCAATTCCCTTCCTCTAACACGATAGCTCATTCCTTCCCTTTGTTTTAGTCCAGATTTTTAGCTTAATGCGACTAAACCTAAATAGCACTTACCTGTTAACTAAGCACGTCCAGACCTGTCCTGTCTTTCTACCCTTGAAAAGCCTGACAGGTAGGTGCATTGGCTCCATTTTACAGCTGAAGAAACTGAGGCTCAGCGGGGAAGTGGCTCCCCCCAAATCGCACAATAACAGAGTAGGAGAAATGGGATTTGCACATGCATTTCTCTAACTCCAAATCGTGTGCACCAGCTGCTGTATTTTCAAGTCATTGTCTGTGCATCTGTCTGAAATGCTCTCAGCTGCAACGGACAGCAGTGCTGCGAACCAACGGGGCTCATTTCCCCCGGCAGCAGGGGCCTCGGGTTGGGGGCAGCACAAGGACATCATGGCTGGGGTCTTTCCATCTTCTGCCCCGACATTCTTCCCCCGCCCTTTAAGTAGACTTTCTTTTTTGAAGTGGTTTCAAGTCCACAGCAAAACCGAGCAAAAGGCACAGAGATTTCCCAGCTACCCTCTGACGCACACGTGTAGAGTGTCCTGTGCTCTCAAGACCCTTCGCCAGAGCGGCGCGTTCGTGAAGCCGGATGAACATATATCACCAGGTCACAATCGCCCCGAGTCCACAGTTCACGTCAGCGTTCGCTCTTAGTCTTGTACATTCTGTGGGTTTGGACAAAAGGGTCGTGACTTGCCGCCATCATCCCGGTGTCACACGGAGGGCCTCCCTGCCCCACACATCCTCTGGGCTCCGTCCAGTCATCCCTCCCCTCCCTCAGCCGCTGGAAGCCACTGGTCTTTTTATGGTCTTCATGGTTTTACCTTTTCCAGAACATCATATGGTTGGAATCAAATGGAATGTAGACTTTGCAAACTGGCCTTTTCCACTTAGTACCATGCATTTAAGTTTTCTCCATGTCTTTTCATGGTCTGGGAGCTCACTTCTTTTTAGCACTGAATAATATTCCATTGTATGGATGGACCACGGTTTACTTATCCATGCGCCCATGGAAGAACATCTTTGTTGCTTCCAAGTCTGGGCAGTTATGAAGAAAGCTGCCATAAGCATTTCTGTACAGGGCCTCGTCATGCGTGACAGGTTGCGTTTGACATGCTTGCTGCCTCATCATCACACAGAGCTGCTGCTGCTCCAGGCATCTTACTTGCATTCATTGTTTTTCTTTTACTGCTATGTTATTGGCAGTTTTCTTTTCACTATGCTGTTTTTATAATTCTCATTTTTAATGGTTTCATAATATCTCTTTAAGTGGCTAAGTCATAATGTACGTGATGGTCATACGTAGCTTCCAATTTCTTTCTGTATTATCCATAATATTGTAATAAACATCTTTATGCTCATTTAGTTGGGTGTCTCCCAAGCACAAATTCCATTGAGAAGAATTAGTTGGGTCAAAGGTGTTAACATTTTTGGTGTTCTTTATTCCTCTTGCTTCCCGAGACACCCGCGCTGTCTTACACCGAGATGTGACACCCACACGGCTCCTCCTGCAGCTCCCTCTGTGTGCCTGAGAGAGAGCTTCTTCCTACTCTGTGCAGACACAGAGTAGAGTTACATGCCCAAGTCACCTAAAAGTTGATGACCGAGCCCCACTTCTGTGGGGTTCATGGCAACCCCAAAGGGAAAACACCCCAGCTGCTGGCTCCTCCTTCCTGGCCCTGGACTGCGGACGGTTTGGCTGAGAGGCCAGGCCGAGCTAAGTGCAGGGATGAGGACGCTGCCCTCCCCCCTCCGACCCATCGACTAGACAATGAGCTCAAGGGCCCCCTGGCCATCACTCACCCACGGCCTCCAGGCCTTGTCAATGGAGACAAGGGGCCTGTCAGACCCGCCAGCCAGCAAAGCCGATGAATGGCCCTTGGCTGCCAGGCGGACAATACCCAAGCTCTGGGGAGGACAGATTAGGCCAGGCCTCGGCCCAAACTTCTGCTGGCCTGTGGAGCATCCCCACCCTCAGGGCTGGCCATCTTCAGGAGTGACTCCTGGGAAATGTGACCCCACAGAAGCAAGGGAGTTGCACCGGGGGCTCCAGGGGCAGGGGTACTGCTAAGGACGGGAGGGTTGTAACTTAGCTACAGGGATGAGACTTGGGGTCCTAAGGCAAAGAGGGCCAGGAGACATCAGAGGAGACGGGGAGAGTCAGCGTCAACAGCCCAGCCACAGAGGGAAAGAGCGCAGGTGTAGGAGGCAGGCCCGGGTCCATGCCTTCCCTGATGTGAGAGTCCGGCCTCCGTCCTGGACTCGGTGTGCACAGGTGTGAAATGGGGCCCCAGGAGAGCCTGTCTTCGGTGAGATGACCCACGTACGGAAGGGCCCACCCAGGGCTGGGCACGGCGAGGGCTCCTCCCGCTTCCCCTCCCCACCCTCCTCCCTGGATGGGGAGACTGGCCTGGGGGTGGGCAGCTCACAGACACAAAGAGCCAAGTCCTGCCTACTTTCTGCCGGCCCAGGAACCCGGGGATGCTCAGAGCTCTGTCCCAAATGAGGACCTCTTATCCCCAGTTCTTAGTTTGAAAAGTCTCAGACCTGGAGAATCGCTGGAAGAGGAGCACCGTGAACACAGGCGTAGCGTCCACTTTGATTCCCCTCCTCCTTCCTTCAAAACTAAACCATTGTAAGATGGTAAATTTTGTTTTGTGTATTTTACCACAATAAAAAAAAAAGAAAGAAAACTGGAGCCCTGGCTGGGTAACTCGGTTATCACGTCATCCCGATACACCAAGGTTGTGGGTCCAATCCTCAGTTGGGGCCCATACAAGCATCAACCAATGAATGCATAAATAAATGGAACACAAATCGATGTTCTCTCTCTCTCTCTCTCACTTGCTCTCTCTAAAAATCCATTTTAAAAATTTAAAATAGGAAAATGGAAAAAAAACAGCAAACCCTGTGTTGCCTGAGCAGGCTGTGTTGACAGGATGCGACCAGGACCGTGTGCTGGGCACCAGGTACAAGCCCAGGGCTCTGTGCTACTAAGTCAAAGTCATTTAAATCACATTGCAACCTCGTGGGTTGTGTGCTATTCACCAGCCGCAGGTTACAGGTGGGGAAACTGAGGCTTAGAGAAATTACCCAACGTGCCTCAGTCAGAATCAAGATGTCTACCCTCTCTCTGCACCCCTCGCCCCACCACCTGGCCCAGGCTCTGCCCTCAGAGGCCAAAACCTTCTATTCCCTTCCCCCAAACAGGGCCTCTCCTCCTCGTGTTACCTTGTGAATGAGGTGGATGAAAACCAGAGATCCGGGTTCAAGGCCGGGCTCTGCCACTCGCCAGCTGTCTAACTTGGGGCCAGGCCCTCAGTCCTCCTGTGGAAAACTGGTGTGACTCGGCTCCTCACGGCAGCCTGCAGGCAAGGAGATGAGGCCGCTGAGGGGCCAGCAGGGCACGTGGTGGGCTAGGTATGGAGGGCTCCCTTCTCCTCCGCCCTCCTGGTCTGAGATGGGACTGTGAAGTCCGAGGATGCTGTGGCTTCCAATCTCAGCCTCACAGGGTGGCCCTCCAATCGGTGATCTTTCTTCCTTCCTCAGTCCACAGTGGCCACACCTGCGAGCCCTACAGCTCCTCACCCGCCCCGCCGGATCCAGAATGGCCCGCTCTACCTGCTACTGCCTCCTCTCCCTCCTGGTACCCGAGCTTCTGGGATGGGGTGCCGGGGAGGAAGCCAAGGGGATTCACAACTACTAGGGTTCCAAGTGGCCACCTCAACATCGTGAGGTCACTGTGAAGATTACAAAAGACAAGCCCCTGGCATAGAACTAGAATAAAAGCATCCACTAAGCGCTACACCTTTTTACACTCACTCACCAGCTTCCTTATTCCTCGCACGGAGGAACCAGGCTCAGGGCAGGGAAGTGCCCACCCACGGCCACACTGCACGGGACTGGACCCAGGTCTGACAGCAGAGCCTGCAGCTTCTACTGCACCGCACTGGGCAGTGGGCATTCAGTAACTGCACACGTGGGGGTGGGGACCTGACCCAGCCCCCACCTGTCTTCTCTCTCAGATACAGAGTCTGTCTGGGACCCCTTCCAGCTCCCCAGGAGAATCAAGGAGCCCTCGGGACACAGGTTGGTACAAGGGAATCCCCCAGAGAGGCTCCCCCTTCCCCAGTTCCGCCAGCCTGTGGTCCACGTGGTGCACTGGCCTCCGCTGCAACGGAAGGGAGGAAACGCCATTCAGTTCAGCCCCTACATACCTGGCCCCGGGCTGAAAGTTTCCCTCCTGTCCATCCATTCCTGCCATCACACCAATGACAAAACAGGCTCGGCAAGGGAGACAGCACGGCCAGAGAGCGGCCCGTCCAGCCCAGAGTGACCCCCAGCCGAGTGTCCTTGTCCCCCCACCCCCGTCAGATGCTCACATGCTGCTCTCCCACACCACCCCCCCTCCCCACCCACCCCCCCCCCCCTCTCGCCCCGCAGCTCCAGTGGCCCCTGGGAGGTGGTGGAGGCTGCAGATGGGGTATGCAAGTTCCCAGGCAGCAGCTGAGCTGGTGGCAGGCCGAGTCCTGAGAGCAGTGGTTTGGCCACGTGGCACTGGGTCCCCCAGATGGGGTCCTCACTTCATGGCTGCCTGACACCATCTGGGTGGCCCCCAAAAGTCCCATTTACACAGAGTCTCACGGAGGCGTGAGTGTGGGCCTGGGTAGGCGGGGGAGGTAGAGGCTTTGGTGATCTCCAGAGATGGGGGCCCACAGTGGAAGTCCTTGCAGAGTGAGCCCAGAGGAAGTCCCTGTCACAAAGAGGGTTGATTCCCGGGCATGGGCACTGGAGCCCCCACTCCTTCCTTCCCGAGGGAGTTAGGCACCCAAAGCCAAGGAGGGACGCTGCAGCTGCGCCAAAGTGGCTTCAGAGGTAGGATGGTGTACGCAGCTGGGGAGACTGAGGTCCCAGCCGGTGTATCCCTGAAGGCATGCGAACCACGGCGGCGCTCGTGTTCCGGGAGAGGACCACGGACAGGACAGCGCGGCTTCGGACACCCCTGCCCGCGCAGGGGGCGCTGACGGTGTGCGTGCACGTGCGGGACGCTGCCTCTACCGACACCGCCGCGCTCTTCTCTCTCGCGGCGCGGACACTGGCTAACGCGCTGCAGCCGCGCGCCTTCGCCGAGCCTGGCGGCGCCGTGCACCTCGCGCTCGTAGTGCGCGGGCACCACGCACCCTTCCTCGCTGCCTTCCGCGCAGACGGCCGCTGGCACCACGTGTGTGCCACACGGGAGCAGCGTGGCGGGCGCTGGGCGCCGTTCGCGGACGGGGCGCGCGGGAGCTCGGAGACTGGGCGCGGGCCAGCCGGTGCCACCTGGCGGCATCCTCGAGCTGGGGCAAGATCAGGATTCTCTGGGTGGTGGCCTCTCGGTGCGTGATGCCTTTAGCGGCAACCTCACCGACTTCCACTTCAGGGCCGAGACACTGAGCCCCGCTCAGTTGCATTGGGCGCAGGCCTGCGTGCCGCCCCCAGGCAGCCTGCTCTTGCGTTGGGACTCCGGAGCCCTGGACCTCCTGCCCTCGCACTGCCGCCGGTGCGGGTGCGCATTCTCTGCCCGAATACTGCCCACCCCGCCCCCAGGCTGCCAGATCCCGTCCCGCCCTTTGGCTCAACTCCCCGCCTCCTGAGCCCCTTACACTCCCTTCTGATCTTGGGACCCAGACTAGCCTTTGACAACCTGACCACCGACAACTCTGGCCTGCCCTGTTCTCTCCTGGCAGCGAGTTCTTGAGTATTCGCCCAATGTCAATAGCTTGAGCGCCCCCTAACCGCCTTGCTCCGCTGGGTGCTGCCTGCAGCGCCCTTCTCCCAGGTTCCCAGGCTGAGTCCTGGCGCCTTCTCAGGTGTGCAGGCACCTTTAAGGCAAGTGGGTCTTGGGGACCGCTGAGGAGCCAGGATGCGACCCTTACACCTCTCCCACCGCAGCCAGTGCCCTCAGAGACCCAGTGCCCTTAAGTGGGACCCAGGATCCTGCATCCAGGGCTCTTTGCCGTGCCTGCAGCGGCCCTTCCTCTGCTGCTACCGGACAGACACACCTGCGCTGTGTTCTGAGCACCGCAGAAGGGGAAGCTGGGTACCGACCGGTGCAGTCCAAGCGGGGACGAGCAGTCGACACAGCCTGGGAGTTCAGAATCTTCTCAGAGTCTCAGGGCCTCCAGGGAGTCTAGACCACAGGCCAGTGGGACCATACAGACCTGAGGGTGAATCCCAGCTGTGTGACCTTGGGCAAGTGATTTTGCCATCCTGTGCCCCCACTTCCCCACCTAGAACGCCATGTGTACGACTCCAGACACACGCCGTCAATGTTCTTCCCCCGGCAGCACAGGGTGGGTGCGGCGCCTCTGGGAATAGCGCTGCCCAGATCCCAGCCAGGCACCCCCTTCTGCAGAGACCTATCGCGGCTGGGGAGGCCCAGTCGTGGCCTGGGCAGGATGTTATCAGCCAAGTCAATGCCTTGTCCAAGGCCATCGTGGTGAGCCCCCTTCCGGGGTGCTGAAGAGTCTGGGGCACCCTGGGGCACCTTCCTGCACCTCACTGTCCTCACTTGCAAAGGGGACACCCACCTAATGTGTCTGCAGGAATTAGGGTTGCTTATGCTCCCTATTTTGGAGTCTGTGAGAAATGGGGGCTTGTGACAAGTTTGACCCCCACCCACCAAAAAGGCCCTGGCAGAGCCCAAGTGTGGGCCCTGGGGGATCCCCTGCTGGCAGCCAGACCAGCAGTAAGTGGCCCCTCTGCCCACAGCTCCTCCCTGACCCTCTCTCGGAAGCCCACAGAGACCCGTCCCCAGCCAAGGCCCCAGCTTCCTGGGCATCCTGGAGGGAGTCCTGGCAAAGGAGGCCACTCCTCTGGGTCCGGCTAAGCTGCTGGCTGCCGTGCACTTCCTGAAGAGGGTGACAGCCCTTAGGGCTAGGGAACCAAAGCCCTTGACAGGACCCTGGGAGGAGGTGGGCCAAGGTGTCCTGTCTGTGGCCAGCCTGGTCCTGGAGGAGCAGCCGGCAGATGTGTGGTTGTTGGTGAGCGAAGTGAGGTTGAGGGAGTCCGAGGGCAGGGGCCTGGGCTCTGGTTCCAACTTTGCCACCAGGAGGTGGCGTAGCCGTGAGCTCCATGTCCCCATCCAACAAGAATTAAAAATTATTAAGAACCACTAATAAATATGGGCTTCCCCCATATCCAAGAATCTGCTGACAACCTTAAGTGGGAGGTCCTCCGAGCTGAGTGTTCGGCCACCTTGTCTGCCAAGAGGGCCCGGGCACTCTGGAGAACACCAGAGATGCTGTCCAGATGGCGAGGGTGTTGGAACCCTCATCCTAGCAAAAGTGGCTGTAGGCTTGGAAGTGATCAGCCTAGAGAAGGGAGAGAACAAGGGGTCACCGACATTGCCTGCAAATCTCTGGGGCTGAAGGGACAGAGATGTTCCCCCTTTGGCCCCAGAGGGCAGAACTGGGACCAGGGCTTGGGGACTGGGAGGGGATGACACAGCACAGGAGGCTGGTTCCAGGGAATGGTTCGCCTGTTCAGGTGGTGAGCTCCCCATCCTGGGAAGGGTGTAAGCCCCCATTTGACTAGGGATCTGAGTCTCTGTGGTAGACTAGGAGAAGCTGGACTCTGAACCTCGGTTTCTTCCTTGGAGAATGGGGATGATACGCTTAGGCATTGGGAGGAGCCAAGGGGGCACTGGGGGACTTGCCCAGCACCGAGTGAGTAGGTGCCCATTGGTGCACATGCCCCCTCCCTGCCCTGCCCTCACCCGCCCACATGGCTTTCTTTGGGCATCTGAAAGTTAAGCCCCTGTTATAGGTCTAGCACTGAGTCAGACCAAAGAAGGGGGAGGCATGGCCCCACCTTCAGAGTGTGGCCCGGTGGGCAAAGGACAGGCCAGCAGACAGGCCACTTCTCAGTCACAGACTGTGTGAACCTGGAGGGCAGGGCAGGTGGGGGTCAGAGTGTGAGGAGAGCTGAGATGTGCTTCCTCCCAGGTGGCTGGCGGACCCACGGCCCTGGTGGCAAGTGTCCAGCACCTGGCACCCCTGCTGAGCACCCCACTGACCTCTGAGTGGCCCCGAGCGCACATCTAGCGCCACCATGCCAGTGAGGCTGCCACCCACCCACCTGCCCCCACGGCCGGGCTCAGGTGGGGCCCAGGCTCAGACATCTCTCCTCAGCCCCACTCCCTGTGAGCCCCCCACACTCCCGGACACCCCACTCAGTTTCCACCTTTGCCCACGCTGAGCCCGCCAGCTAGAATACCCTCTCTCTCTGACCTAGCAAACCCCTGCACAGCCTTCCGAACCTGCTCAAGCATCACCTCCTCTAGGAAGCCTTCCCTGGTTTGGGCTCTCTCCCAACAGTCAGTTCCTCCCTTCTCTGTTACCCCAGCATCTTCAACATACCTCTTGTTGCACTTGCGAGGATCACATAATTCCACCTGAGGCTTGCGGGGTGCCAGGGCTCTGTCTGGGTCAATTCCACACCTCAGGGCCAGACCCAAGCACCCACGCAGGGATGCTTGTAGATTGAGTGGGGAAGCACTTACAGTGGGACTTCAGGCAAGACTTGCGTCCTTCCTGTGCCCTTCGGTGTCTGATGGCTCACTGATATTCAGGTCCTGCCCATTGCTCCACCCCATGGAACTCCCTTTGCAGCGACCCCTTCCCCCTAGGTTGACCTTGGGCAAGTTGCTGAATCTGTCTGAGCAGAACAGTGCCCCCCCCCCAGACCTGTGGTAGGTAGAGCAGGAGCAGACTCTGCCAGCTGGGCCAGCCCCGCAGAGAGACCTCCCCCGGAGGTGCAGCCACCCAGCCCCCACAGTGGCCTGGATGAGAGGGTCCCCAGCCAAACATGACCTGTCCCTCATAGCCAGCTGGTGCCCTTAAAAGCTCGCTCTCTCCCCATAGATTCCTGCACACCCAGGTGGGGTCAGTCATCATCTCTTCTGAGCTATGGGATTAGATTGGGGAAGTCACCATGGCCATGACTTTTCACCTACAACCCTAAGCCCAGGTACTGAGGGCACATCTATGAAACAGCCACCTTGATATACTTATCTTGGTTTGGCCTCTCCCTCCCCCTAATATTTGTTCATTGGAAAATCAAAGTCTAAAAATGTTCAAGAAAAATCCTCATTCACAAGCCATCCCCATGTCCTCAAGGGGAGGGGGAGGGAAGGAAAGCATTGCCCATTTTATGCCGGGGCCTTAAGTAAGCCCCATTCATTTGCTCCTCCAACTGCCCATTCCACATAGGCAAAAAGTGAGCCTGGGGAGGCGCAATGATTGTCCCAGAGCTGGGGCTTCGTCGCAGGTCTTGGTGACAAAAACCTGGTGGTTCCTGTCGGGACGTACAGGGAGGCCTTTGTGGCGACCTGCTTCTTCACAAGACTGAAAGGTAACCTAGCTGTCCACCAACAGGGAACTGTCTACCAGGCCGCGTGGAGCTGCACGAGGGAGCAGCCAGCTGGAGCTAAGTAAGAAATGAGGTGTTTTGCCATAAACTGACATGGAAATATCTCCAAGATACTGGATAAACACCAAGATATGGTGCTTAATTTTATTATCTGTAATATACACACTTTCTTGCTTCTGAAAAAATATTAGCACGTTTCAGAGAAAGCTGAAGTCTCCTTTGCTCACCACCACAACTCCTGGACGCACGCATGTGCACACAAGTACACGCACACATCATAGCTCGTATATCGTCCCAAGACTTTTTGAAAATCAAGTGGGTCGAAGCACATAAATCTCCACACACTGAAGCATCCCTTTCCAGGGATACAACTCGATGACCTGGGACCGGTGTGCGCACACATCACACCACCGCCCCAGTCAATGTGGAGAACTTTTCCACCTTCCCCCAACACCGTCACACACACCCCCGCCCCCGCTCTCGCCGCGGGAAATCACTGACCTGCTGTCGGTGACAGCAGCTCACACCTGGCTTGTCTGAAGTTTCCTATGAATGGGATCACGTGGTGTGCGCTGTGGGCGGCTTCTTTTGCTGGTGTTTTTGAGAAGCATCACGTGCTGCCTGTCTCGACAATTCGCTCCTCTTCATGGCCGAGTGGAATTCCATTATATGGATGTTCCGTCATTTGTTTTTCCATTTACCTGTTGATGGAGAGTTGTTTCCACTTTGGGCCACCGTGAATAAATCTTCTATGAATATTCATATACATGTTCTTGGGGACATAGGGTGTCTTTCTATTGGGTAAATACCCAAAAGTGGACTTTCTGGGTTGTATAAGTGTATGTTTAACTTCTTAAGAAACTGTCTAACTGTTTTCCAAAGTGGTTGTACCGCCTCACATTCCCGCCAGCAGCGTAGGAGTTTCAGCTGTTCCCCGTGGTCTGCCAGGCCTTCCCACGTCATTCATTGTCATGGTCGCGCGTTAATGTCTCACTGCGGTTCTCAGTTGTCTCAGCAGCTGGTCGAGGACCGATGATTCCGGTCATCTTTCTATATGCTAATGAGACATTCCTATCTTCCTTCGTTAAGTGTATGTTCAAATCTTTTCCCTGATTTTTAAATAATTTGTTTCATTTTTAAATTTTAAGAATCCCTTATATATTTTGGATCTAAGTCCTTCGTCATATATGTGTTTGGTGAATAGCTTCTCCTAGTCTATGGATTGTCTTTCCATTTTCTTAGCCGTGTCTTTGGAAGATAAACTGTTGATTGCAATGAAGTCCAATTAATCATTTTTTTTCCTTGCATGGTTTATGCTTTTTGTCTCCTATCTAGGAAATCTTCGCCCATCCCCAAATCACAGGTATTCTCAAAGAAGTTTATCATTTTAGCTTTTACATTTAGGTCTATGATTTATCTCATGTTAATTTCTGAGTGCTGTATCCGGTAAAGGTTGAAGTTCATTTATTCCACATAGATGCCCACTTCTGATGCATTTCTTGTAAAGGTTATTTTTTCTCCACTGAATTATCTTGTCACCTTCATCTTGCTGAAAATCAGTCGTCCACATGAGCAAGACTGTTTCTGGGCTCTCTGCTCTGTCCCACTGACATCTCTGTCTCTCCCTTGCTCGGCCCATACTGTCCTGATTGGCGTAGCTACACGGTAAGCCTTAAAATCAGCTCATGTAAGCCCTCCAACTTGGTTCTTTTTCAAAACAGCTTTGGCGATCCAAGGTTCTTTGCACTGCCATATAAATTTTAGAATCAGCTTGTCTACAAAAAAAAAAAAGCCTCCTGGGATTTTGACTGGGATTGCATTGAACTGGCATCCTCAGGATGAGTCTTTCATTCCCTGATCCAGGTATGTCTCTCGTCTGTTTCGGGGCTTCCTAAATGTATCTCAGCCAGTGATATGTCATTTTCAGTCTACAGGTCTTGAAGTATTTTGTGCAATATATCCTCAAGCATTCCAAAGTTTGAGGTGCTATTGTAAGTGGTGTTGTTTCTTAATGCAAGTTTCATTGTTTTATGACGAGTACAGAGTAATCCAGTGGGTGTGAGCCGGCAGTCTTGCTACACTCGGCATTTCCAATAGCTCTCTTGTGGAGTTCTGAGGGTTTTCTGAGTCTGGATCATGCCAATCGCAAATGATGGCAGTTTTCTTTTCTCCTCCTTAATCTGTGTTTTTCTTCTCCTTTGCCTTCCTTGGTGCAGTGACGGCATCTGCTTCAGTGCTGACTGGGAGCGGCGAGGCTGGACATCCCTGTCTCATCCCCCACCTTAGCGGAAGGACATCTGTCCTTCACATTAAGTGTGATGGTCGCTGTGGCTTTTCATAGGTGCCCCTTTCGATTCAGTGCCCTTCTATCGAAGTTTACCAAAGGCGTCATTTTCTCTTTTAGTCTATTAATACAGGAAATTGCATGGCTTGATTTTCAAATATTAAGCAACTTTGGACTCCTGAGATAAACCCCATTGGGTTATATTGTGTTATATATTGCTGCCTTCAATTTGCTAATATTTTTTAAGGATTTTTGTGTTTATGTCCATGAACGTGATCTGTAGCTTTCTTTTACTCTCTTCCTCTGGTTTGATCATCAAATCAATGCTGACCTCATCGAGTGAGTTGGGAAGTGTTCTCTCCTCTTCTGTTTTCTGAAAGAGTTTTGCAGAACTGCCACCATTTCTCCTTAAATGGTCGATGGTAGTGAAGACCAGTGAGATCTTCGGGGCCTGGTGTTTCCTTTGTGGGAAGATTTAAAGACGAATCCTACTTATGTAATTGATGGGAGGTCATTTGGGTGACTTATTTCTTCTTGAGGTGGCTTGGCAATTTGTGCCTTTCAAGGAGCTCGTCCACCCCGTCTAGGCCGTCAAGGTTCCAGCAGAACGCTGTCCGCAGGACTCACGTACTGCCTTGTAACGCCTCTGGGTCTGCAGCGAGGTCTCCTTTTCGTCCTTGGCCGGTCTAGCTGGAATTTTACCAAGTTTGTTTACATTTTCAAAAAGCTGTTCGGATTGTATTTATCTATTCACTCTACAGTTTTAGGTACCTTGAAATAAAAAATAATTAAAAGTGAGAGATTGCTCATTGTGGCAAATCTGGAAAATACAGACAAGGCTGAAGAAGACGCGGTCCTCTCACTCAGACAGCGGCCACGACCGTGTTGGTGCGCTTCCCCCTCAGTTTTTCCCTGGGCGCATAGCGCATATATTTTTCCCTTTTTCACAATCAAAGCCCTTGCTCGTTCGGCTGAGCCAAGTCTTCCCCTGCAGGTGTTTCTGCGTTGTCTCAGTCACGGGCGCCCCTGGGCCATCCTGTCCTTTCAATCCTACGCAGGCCTCAACCTCAGCCAAGTCCGAAACCACCACCTTTCCCGGGCGAAGGTCCAAAAGGCACGTGACTCCCTCCTGGTCAGGCATGTAAAATGCCTGCAGGCTCTTCTTCTACCCCAGCTCACTCTGCGAACCCTGTGAAAATCCTCGTTCGTGATACATATTCTGGCAACTTTTTCCTGGGGCTACGTGGCCAGGTTGGGGGCCACTGGCCACAAATCACGTGGTGGCTTCTGAGTCTCCAGCTACAGCGATGGTTCCATTTGCCCCACTTGGAGATGCTGCTGGTGGTATGACCATCGTCAACTTCGAAAGTGTTCCCAGCACCTAGTGGAGTCCCCGAGACCCAGGACAAGTGTTATGAGCAGATGAACACGGCGGGTGATGGTTCAGTCAGCCTGAGAATAACACGGTCTCTGGGGCGGTGCCACGGAGCGGCGGGACGAGCATGGAGTTGTCAGCTCTGTGCTGTGTGATCTTGAGTGGATGAACTCCCCTCTCTGAGGCTGCTTCCTCGTCTGAAGTGACGGGACTGTGTACCTGTCTCCGACGTCACTACGGTCACCCACAGTAAATCACATGAAAGGACTTTGCAGAACACAGAGTATCATGTTCTAGTGAGTTGACAGCACCGGCACCCTCCCTGGTCGGGATGAAGAGCCCGAGCCCGGAGCTCAGGCTGCCTCCCCACCTGGACCGGGGCCGGTCCCGCCGGCTGCCAGCTGTCTCCTCACCACTGGTGACGTAAAACCTCGATCGCTGTCACGATTTAAGGGTGGTCAAGTTCGCTGTGTGTTTGGCTGCAGACCCCGTGTGCCTGTTTTCTCACGCACGTCGCCCTCATTTTTTTCTACATAAACGGGTTCGCCCTCTGCACGTCGTCGGGCAGCCTTTTTCTTTACTGAACGACGTGGTGGGGCTCCTTCCCTGTCAGTGGACAGAGACCTGTCTGTTCTCACCTGGTGCAGAGCATCCAGGTGGCTTAACCCCTCCGCAGAGGGTGGGCTAGCTCGTCCCCGAATTTCTGTATCACACAGGATGCTCGCCTCGCTTTGCTTCTCACAGACATTCCCTCCAGCCCCCTCACCCACGCCCCACGCTGGGCAACCCCCAACCCCTCAAACATGAGGAGGCCCCAACGTCTGCTTGCACCCTCTGGTCTCCCTCCTTTCCCACACTCACCTGCCCTCTCCCTGTTTCCTGCCCTCGGGCCTTCCCTCAGAAGCTGGTGGAGCCCATATTCGCTTTCTGGAACTTCAGCATCAGGTGATATTCCGTTGTCAAGTTCTTTAACTAAGACAAGTTTTTAAAGACATCCATTCTGCCTGAGGATGAGGCAGGACTCAGGTGTTTTGAGCTTTCATTCACCGTCTGCCTTGTGGGGGTGGTTCCAGGCCCCACTCAGGGGGAGCCTCTTACCCAGGAGGTAGTGAGCTCCCTGTCATAAGAGGTATGTAAGCCTTCTCTGTGGGGTGCCTAGAAAGAGACTCGTCTGTCAAATAGGTCTCAGAGTTGACGATATATCCAGGACCAGGGCCCTTGGGCATTTGAAGGGGCAGAGAAGGATGCAGGGATTACTGAGCTCACCACCCTGGAACTTGCGCTGAGAGAACGAACATCAGTTGCTGCTCCTTCATAATGAAAGCAATTAATCAGTGGTGACTCCTGGGGTGAGCCCCATCCTCCTACCACTCCTAAGAATGTTCAGTACATTTTACAGATGGGAAACTGAGGCCTGGAGAGGGGCAGTGACTTGTCCATGGTCACCTAGCTGGTCAGAGGCAGGGCACTGAGGGGCCTCAGGCCTTGGGGAGAGGCTTTCTTCTGCTTGCCACCTGCTTCCCAGCCCACGCGCAGCCCTTCTGTTGCCTACCCGTCCCCAGCCCAGGAAGCGGGGGCTACCATCCTTGCAAGATGCTTTGAACGCCCACCAGTTGCCGGCACAGCTCTAGGCACTGGCGACGCAGCAGTGAAGAGGGCCACTGAATGCCCTGCACTGACGCGTGTGGGGGTGCAGGCCATGACCAGGACGAGGCAGGGAGGGCTGAGGGAGCACTGAACAGGGCGCAGGAGGGGTACCCAGGGTGCTGGTCCCCCGGGGCCTGGCCCGTGCTGTCTTTTCCCCTGGGCCTTGGGGCCTCGCCCCACTCTGCCAGGCCGATGTGGGAACGGAGAGAGGAGAGAAAAGGATTGCTGGGGGAGGGTGGAAGCCGTGCCCAGAGAGGGGCCTGGAGAATGAAGAAAACTGGGGTTCCACCGCTGTCCTCAGAGAAGCACAGCTCCCAGAGACCTGTCTGGGCCTGCGCAGTCGGGGACTGAGGGCGGTGTTGCACCCCTCCCTCACACACACAAGCCCTTCTCCCACGCCCCAGCTCCCTGTCAGAGCTCCACGGGTTTGAATCCCAGTTCTGCCCCCTTCGCCACGTGGCCTTGGCTGGGTTTCTCCACCTGGCACGGAGGGGGGCGGGCAGCACCCTCCCGTTGCCATGGTGATGACTGCAGCTCCATCCTGGCCTGTGGCCCTCAGCTGGACAGAGCTGCAGGCAGCCAGTGCCACCATCCCCGCCCTCGCTGCCTCCCTCCCTCCCCCTTCTTCTCCTTTCCTCTTTCGGTGTCTTGCTTCTTTGTCTCTGTCTCAGAATTCTTTCTGAGAGACTCTCTTTCAGGCTCTCTGTGTCACTGTCCCCTCTCCCTGTCTCCTTCTCCTCTGGCATGCGCCCCACCTAGCTCTTCCTGGGCCCCTCTCTCTGTGCCCCCTTTTGTGGATCTTGGAGCCCTCTGCCTCCCTGGCACTCGCCTGGCCTCTCCATCTCTCTGAGTGTGACCTCTCTGGCCCGTTCCTAGTCAGCCGCAGAAGGGCCGAGGCTCTGTCCCCACCCGAGGCCTCAGGGTCCCTCTCCATCAAACGGGGAGGGCGAATCCACCCACCTCCACCACAGGGTTGCTATGAGGGCCAAGTGAGACCTCAAGTGAGAAGATGCCTGGTCCTCACGTGTAGGGGGCAGAGCCTGCCACGCCCCAGCCACACCCTGAATCCTGCACATGCAGCCCCCCCACCACCAGCCCTGTCAGGGGCAAGTCCTGGCCTCGTCCCCCTGCTCCAGATGAAGAGACCGAGGCTCAGAGAGGTGAAGGACACTCTGCTGGAGGCGCAGTCAGGATGCGATCACAGGTCTGCTGTCCCAGGACCTGACTTAGCCTTGGAGCTTCAGGAAGGTGTACCCCCCCCACTTCCTGCCCCCTGCAGTGGGGTGAGGCTGTGAGGGTGGGCAGGTCTGGAGGGTGGGGCATGGAAGGATGGAGGACAGAGGCTGTCTGGTAGCCAGAGGCTGAAGGGGTGGCGTGGAGTGGGGCAAAGCCCCTCCCAGTTCTCCGTGCCGCAGTATGCCACAGCTGCCCCTCCACAGCGTGGGAGATGGGGCTGGGCAGGGTTTATGTTCATCAGCCTCTCTCTGAATATCTCTGAATGTCTCTGGATGTATCTCTGCTGTGGCCCCAAGCCAAGTGGCTGGGGGTGGGTTACAGGCAATGCCAGCCACACACCTGTTGGGTCTGTCCCCAGGGGCCATACATCTTCCTAGTCTATGCCGCCTACAATGGGGAGGTGAGTGGGGAGGGGGGGACGTAAGTGGGGGTGGGGCAAGAGGAGCTTACCTTGATGGGCTCCAGGCCTGACCCAGCCTGGAGGGAGGGCCCTGGGGGAGGGCCCCGGGCCTGACCCGGTGTCCGTCCCACAGATCCGGGGCACCCTGCAGAGGATGACCCAGAAGAAGGTAGCGGTGGCATTCACAGTGTGGGCAGGCACGGGGATGGGGCGGCAGGAGGTCCCAGCCACAACTCCACAGCTGAGTCCCAGCTGCTACAACCTCTGCTTTCAGACCCGCTCCAGTCCACAGGGCTGGGCACCCCACCCTAGGTCCTCAGGTCCCTGGGAGGCAGCTCCAAACAACCCCGAGGACACGGATCTCAGAGGTATGGCCTCACCACCCTCCAGTACAAGTACTACTCAGTGCCTCAGTTTCCCCAGTGTTCAGGTACAGCTGGGAGGGCAACAGCACATCTGAAAGACAAAGAGCCTGAGGTCCAGGAAATTCTGCAACCTCGGGGCTTGGGGGATGGCTTAGAAATGGCTGGTTTCCTCCCACCACCATCACCACCACCAGTAGGGAAAGGGGTCCCTGGCACCCATCCCAGAGGGCGCATTTGCCCAGGGCCCCTTCCCTGGGTGCCCATGCAGAAGGGGCTTGAGGGGGCTCCCGAAGGCAGGTTGGCGGGTGAGGATCGGGGCCCTGAGACAAGGTATTGGTTGGATGACCTGCAGGCCAGGGCAGGAGTTCCAGTTCCAGCTTCTGGTTCACTGCTCTGTGCCCTTGGGCAAGTTACTTTCCCTCTCTGGGCCTTCCATTTCTCATCACTAACCTGGAGGGTAAACCCTTGAGTGGATTCTTAGGTTCTTTGATAATGAGGTCCCCACCCAGGCTGGGGCAGCACAGAGAGAGCTTCCTGCCTTGGTCTCCCCAAACAGCACCTCCTTGAGTGTGTTTGCCCACCAGGGACCCTCGGCTTCAGGGGCCCTGCAACTTGCTCCTCCATCGCAGAACCCAAGAGACCGGTGCGGCTGGGCCAGGGGCGGACCGGGTTTTGCACGGGCAAGTGTGTCCGGCGGGGCTGGGGACCCACAGGCTTCAGGGTGGGGCTGAGGTGGTGGGCTTCCCCTGGGGATCCAAGGGCCCCATTCCTCAGTTACCAGGCTGGCAGGCTCTGGCAGCAGCTGGGAGGTGCAGACTGCATGCTGGCAGATCCTGAATGCCAAGGCCACTGGGGGGTGAGGGAGTTATCACCAAGGTAGCCTTGGGCCACCAGGGCAGGCCACCAGGGCAGACCGCCAGGGCAGACCACCAGGGCAGGGGAGAGCAGAGGTACTGTGGGCCCAGCCAGGCCCCCTGACGACATCCTCTGTCCTCAGGCTGTGGAGCTGATTGTATTCAAGGCTTCGGGTAGAGCACCTTCCCTCAAGGAGGCTCCCCTTTCCTGTTGGTGCCTGGACGCCCCTTCCCCCCACTGTGCCAGAATATTTGAAAGTGATTTGAGAAGCTGTCACACCTGACCTCTCACACCTGTCCTGTCACCTCTGTTGGTGCCCACGAGCATACCATGGGCCCTGTCTGAAAACGCAATGCTCCCTGGGAGAGGGTTACTTAGGGCCCTCTTCCCAGAGCTGGCGCTCCGGAAGGGGCAGTGAGCAAGAAGGCTGCCTTCCCAGAGTCTGCCTTCCTCTGGCCCCCCAAGCCTGGCCTCCTGGCCTCATACCCTATGGGCGCCCCCCTGCTGATACCTTGGGTTCTTAGGAGCCTTCCAAACCCGGGGAGGAGCAAGTGTCCCCTCCAATGCCTCAGTTTCCCCACTGGACAGCTGATGGGGGCATGACAGGGGTAGCTGTGAGCAGTGGGACCAGGCTGGGGCCACCGGAGGCGCTGCTCAAGTTGGGTAGCTCAGCTCGGCCTCGAGGGAGCTGCGGGCATCCAGGTCTGTCAGCCTCTCTGGGCCTGAGCTCCCACCGTCTTAGATGAGAGGCCCCCCACTAGCTGGGAGCTCAGCTCTGCCCCCCTCAAGCCCTGTGATTGTTTTCAGCCAGGGCAAGGGCCCATTTACAGAGCTCTGGGGTTGGGCTAAACCTGGGGCATTTGCTGCCTTTATCTGGAGACATGGGGAAATGGAGATGCTGTCCTCCTCCCATGGCGCAGATAAGGAAACTGAGGCACGGAAAGGCGCCAGGACTAGCCAGGGTCAGTGGTGGAGGTGGGGTCAGCTCCCCACCCTAGCAGTTAGGAAACTGAAGCGCAGGGCGGTAACATAGGTGCAAGCGTAGGCGCATTTCAACCCAGGTCTGTGTGACCCCCAAGTTCCCAGCTGGCCCTCACCCCTGCCTAGCGTCCTCGGTCCCTTCCAGTCTCAGCTTCTTCCACTTCTGCAAAATGGACTGGAGGCGCCCCCTGCAGGCCTGTCGGGAGGACGCAGGCGCCCGGCCACGGGGTGTGTTCCCCTGGGACCTGAGCTTCCCCTACCCTGTCCCCACGCCCAGCCGTCCCCCGCACTCCGGGCCCCCACCCCCGCAGGCACAGCGCGTCTGTGGGAAATAGAGAGCGGCACGATGCCTCTGCGCTCAAGTGACAGCCTTTGTCTTCACTGAATGAGTGGGTTGCTAAGGCCGCTCCTAGCAACCGAGCTGCCTCCTCTCCCCCGCGGTCGCCCTAGCCCCCCAACCCTACCCTGCGACCTACTCAGGTAACCTGAGCCAGAGGCGCGAAGGCGTGAAGGCCACCAGCTGTGTGTCCCTCCAAGTGCCTGCCCCACCCTCCGGAAAGCCCACGGAGCCGGCGGGTGCGCAGGTGTTCTTTGGATGGAGAAACCGAGGCTCAAAGGGGGGAAGAGGACTGACCAGGGCACCCAGGCCAGGTTCCCACCCAAGGCCTCACCCTAGGCTCAGTTCTCCGGCCGCTCCCTATCTTGGGGGTGCCAGGGTTGCCCACCCTGATTCTCTGCCAGCCCAGCCCCAAGGTTTCTAGAGAGTACTGGGGGACGTTTTTTCCAAGCTCCTCCTGGGGATGTCAGGGAGGCCCAAACGTGGCCCAAGTGACAGACGGCAGCGTCAGACAGACAGCGACAGACCACTGCCTGCTCCCAGCCCCCAAGCCTCTCCCGCCCTCTAATGCCAGGCCCCACCTTGTGCTCCCGCAAACCCCACCGAGGTCTCACAGCTCTGCCCCCTTCTGTGTGTGGCTGCCCGCTCCATCCCTCCCACCTGCCCTAGAGTCCCATGGCCCTGCCATGTCTCCCGGAATAAACCTCTTGTGACCTGTCCCTCTCTCGGATTACCCTGGCCTGGGGATAGGGACAGGATGCCGAGCTCCCTGGGAGGAGAGAGGGACAAGGGAAGCTGCCACTTTAGCTTTGGGACTCTGAAGTCCCAGTGTCACCATCAGGGTGGACGCAGCCAACACCTATTAGCACCTCCTATATCGCTGGCTGGTGCTGGGCCCGTTACTGCCCTAGAGCAGCAGGTCGTTACCTCAGACCAGAGGCCGCCATCACCCCGCTGTGCAGAGAAAGAAACAGAGGCCTCAAGGTGGCTCAGACCTGGGTCTCCCCAGCCGGGCAGCACGGGGTCAGGGTGGCCATTGGTGTGAATGGGCAGCCACTCAGGCAGGCAGCTCAGAGGAGGTGCTGGGGCGGGTGGGATCGGTGCAGGGCTGCGAGAGTGATGCTTCAGGAGGCGCGCGACTCCGCGCCAGGCCCTACGACCAGGCCACTACCCATTCTGTGGCAGGATTCTTCTCGGCATCTGGGTCTCTGCTTGGGTTGAATGCTTTCCGAGCCGAGGTGAGGAACTCTGATGCTGCGGTGGGCCCGAGGCCAGGGCGGGCCCCAAGGCTAGGGCCAGTCAAGAGGGCACTCTCACACGGGCACAGAGGCTAACTGCCTCAGCCTGGCTCAAGCACCACTGGGGCCAGAGGATGGCGGGGTGCAGTGGAGAAGCCTGGGTGGGTGGAGGTGGGGCGGGGCTGAGCGAGCTGAAGCCCTGAGACCCTGCAAGGTACAAGCCACACCTAGCTCCCTGCGAAACCTGCACTCCCACTCTGGGCCCTGCCTGGGTTTCGTCTGGGGCAAAATCTATAGGGGGTGGAGTGAGGTGGGAGGTAGACCCTCCACACAAAGACAGAGGCCTGGGTATTTCATTCTGGGGGTGAGGGGCACTGGCGAACTTCCTGAAGCCAGTTCATCAACTGCAGAACAGGAGACGCCAGCTGTACTGAACTGGGCGGGGCCGTTGGTGGTCCCTGCTGCCTGCCTTTGCAGTGTCCTCTGACCCCTTCCCCTCACTTGCCAAGGGCTTCTGCCTCCCCTCCCAAACTAACGTGGGGCAGGTGGGGGCGGGGCGCCCAGGCTGGGACCATGAAATCCTTTCCGGTCTCCCCTCCACCTGCTCCATACTTCCTCCTCACACATTCTCCTTACTCTCCAACCAAAATTACTTCTCTTGGGTCCCCAAACACTGCTGGCTGACACTCCTCTGTCTCCGTGCTCACGCTGTTCTGTCAGGACTGCCCCCAGCAGCTGTGGTAATAAAAAAGGCACAGTGGATCAGGAGTGGCCCTGGGGACGGACGAGATTGGCCAAAGTGGGCCAAAAAGGTTTGCATGATGGCTCTGCCTCTTCCTCAGTGTGTGACCTTGGACCGGCCACTGCACCCCTCTGCACCAACCTGGAGCTGTGAAGAAGGGATGGGACAAGATTGACACCGCAGGCAAAGCCCTGGGAAGGAACCTGGAGCACGGGACGCCTCCTCAGAGGTAGGCCTGCTCACTGCTGCCACCAAGCGGTGGGGGGAGGGGGAGGCAAGGGAATCAGTGAGAAGGCCAGGTCTTGGGGCCCTAGGGGGGCCATGAGATGGACAGAGAGGGCCAGGCCAGTGCTCTCAAGTCAAGGGGACCCAGGTCTGATTCTGTCCCTGCATATCACTGACTGAGAAGCATTTGTCAAGGGCTTCTCCTAGATTATAACTCCTGCCTCATCGGGCCACCGTGGGGGCAGGGAGGTGAGGGATGGCACACAGGAGGTGCTCATGTGATGGTGGCTCCCTCCTGCCCAACATGGGGTCTAAGCCACACCCCCAGTGTGAACAGAGGCCGAGCCCCGAAGGCTCAAGCATCTCCCAGGCCTGCTGGGTGCAGCAGGGTCCCAGGGATGAGTCGGAGCCCAAAGCTCCCCCACCCACAGTGCCCGCTATTCCCTTGCACCCCATCCTGCCTCCCCAGAGTTCAAACCAAAGGTTACCTGCGTGTCGCCTGCATCCCAGTTGGAGCGCTGCCCCACCCTGACCCACCCAGGCCCACACAGGCCCACGCAGGAGCTCCTGCTTTGGCCCACAATGGAAACAGCCAAAGGTAGCTGGAAACTAATTGCAAAATTTATTCCAGGGATGCAGGGGCTGGGAGATTCTTAAGGGCACTTCTCGTTGGGGGCTGTGGGTCTCCGGCTTTGGTGGGGGCACACGCTTCTGTGGGCAGGGGTAGGGACTGAGACAGGCCAGTGAGGAGGGCGGGGGCGGGGATGCCCAGTCACCTCTAATGGGCAGACTTGGCGCAAGCTGCAATGGTAATGAGAAAGCAGGACAGGTGAGTGCCCGGCCAGGGGACAGGGGACAGCTGAGGCCTCTCCCTGGTGGCCTGGCCTTGGAAAGTGTCTTTTAGGACATAGGGCAGGAGGCCAGGGTGTTGAGGTCCAGCTTCAAAGGTTTGCAGCAAGGGACCCAATGGGATGGGGCCAATAAGGGAGGGGCTTATTAGCAATGTCCCTGATCTGGAGAATCATACACCCTCCCCAAAGTCACCCATATTCCCACCCACAGAGACTCTGAGTCCCCCACAGGGCATGCTGCTGACCACTGAGTGAGGTGGGGTCCCAGATGTAGTGACCCAGAACCATCGGTGGGGTCCTTGGTATGAGGGTGTATGGGGGGGAGGGACTGTGGACTATACTCCGTATTAATCCCCAAACCCCAGCCTCAATCCCCAAATCTGTCCCCTACCCACCACACACACACCTTTCAAGGAGTAGCTAGGTTAAAAAACAAACAAAACAAAGCAAAAATCCTCTTCCCTCCTTCCTTGGGCCGCCTTGCAGATAAACACCAGCCTGGCCAGGCAAGCCGTGGGTGGGGCTAGAATGTCATGGTGCCAAACTTCTCCTCCCGTGGGAGGGGGATAGAAAGGTGATTGTAGCAAAATTCTTTTCGGATAACAAGTCAAAGTTCTCCCCTGCGAGGCCAAATGGAGCAGAGGGCTGAGAACGGGGTCTTTCTGTCCTAGCCAGTCTCCCAGCGCCCCCAGGACCCAATAGGCCCCGTCCAGCTTTGCAAACCCAGTTATCCCCGGGTCACAAAACAGAGGACTTTCCTCCTGGTCCCCCTGAGGGGGCTCTAGAGACCCCTCTCCCCCAGTTGGTGCCATTCAACCCCTTTCTACTTCTGTTTCCAGGAGAGGGGAGGAGATGACCTCTGACCCAAGGGACATCAAGGCCCACCAAGGGATTCCCGAACCTCCTCCCCGGACCTGTGCTCCAGACTCCAGGACAGACGACTGGGAGCTGGGAGCAGGAGGAGGGGTAGGAGGTGGTCCGCAGCCACCACCTGGGGACACTCTTGAGTGGCAGGCAAGTGCCAGTGGCTAGTGGGGGCCACCCCACCTCAGCCAGGCCCTGCCGCCTTCACCCACTTCCCAAACACAGGGCTTCCCAGAGCGTGGGGGGCATCAGCCTACATACAGGGCGGGCTCCTGGGTCAGCATAATAAAATAAGCCATCTGGAGGGCCACGGGGGTGGCTGTGGCCCCGCCCCCGCCCGCCGGGTCCGGCCCCGCCCGCCCGGCTCAGGTCTGCTTAGCCTGCAGCATCTCGATGAGCAGGTTGTTGCGGGGCATCTCGTTGCCCAGGTGCTTGTGGTGCAGGTATTCCTTGGCCTGCATGCTCAGCGCGCGCACCTCCACCAGGCACAGCAGCAACTGCTGGAACTTGTCCCCGCAGTGCGGGTAGTGGCACAGGGTGTAGTCGAGCAGGGCGGCGTTGGCCTTGTCCTGGGCGTCCTTCACCAGGCCGTGGTTGTTCAGGAACTTCACGTCTGCAAGGGAGGGGCTCCGTCAGCGCCCCCCGCCGGCCGTCACGGGCGTCGCCGCCGCCGGCCGCCCCGCGACCGCGGAAGACATAGGCACTGCCGCCGCCATCAGCAACAAAACGCAGCCGCAGTCTCCCGGTCCCCACCACAGCACCATCACCATCGTCACCACTGTCACCACCGTGGCTGACGAACACTGCCACCATCATCAATCACCAAGGCTGACCCCCCGGCGTTTTCCCCAAGCATGGTCACTGCTGCCGCCATCCACCAAACCTCAATCGTTCCTGTCACCGGCATCACCGTCGCCACTGTAGTTGGACGCTGCCACCTCAGCTGTCACCAACACCAGCATCCCTGAAGTTACAAGCCCGGCCCCCGTCGTCATCAAACACCCGACCACAGTCACCTGTCACGGTCATCACTGCCGTTGTCATCACCGCAGTGGTCACGGTGAAGACCTTCATCATCCCCAAGACCGTCCCCAGCCTCACCAGGCGGATCCCTGGGCATGTTACTTAACCGCGCAAGTGCCTCATCTGTAAGACGGGGGGTGAGGGGGGTGACAATAGTGCCCGCTTCACACTCGGGAGAATTCAGGGTGTTGATACATGGAAGGTGCTTAGGAGAACAGCGTCTGGCACGTCACGAGGCCCAAGGTGTCAGACGTCAGTACTATCACCTCAGCGTGCACCGCATCCCTGATCCACGCCGTCCCCATCTCCATGGTCAAACCCGTCCTGTCGCCGTCATCCCCAGGATGGTCACCACCCGCATCACCACCTGGCCATGGCCACCACTGTCCCCACCGCCAGAGAGGTGCAGTGTGGGTGGACGGGTCCCATCTCACAGCTGCGAGGCGCGTACAGCGGTGGCCCCGTTCTAGAGGGTGACAGCCACACCTCGGGCCTACCCGCTGACCGATTAAGAGGCTCAGCACCGCAAGAGACTCTCCCATGGGGCCACAGGGTCCATGGACGTTCACAGTGGCGGTATTCATGGTGACGGGGAGGGGACCTGGGGGGCCGTGTGGTGGCCGTACCCCCGCAGAGCCCTACAGGCGGCAGTAACGGAACCGGCGCTCACACAGAGACAACGCATGCATCTTTAAAAGCTGGAGGCTGAGTGGGAAAAAAACAAAACGGGCAGATTCAGAGCGAGGTCTATAAGGCAAAGATCTCTACATAAATTTAAAAAGCTGTGCACAAAGCAGGCGCGTTATGTAAGAGCAGGGACAGGCGGGGGCCTGTGTCACACAGGAAGGGACGACTGTCCGTGGGAGGGGGCGGGGTGCAGATGGCTCCCTGTGGACCCATAGTCCTTCGTGCCGTAGACAGGCGTGGGATCGATGCGCCCCACACCCCAGGTCCAGGGAAGAGACAAAAAAATGAAATGTCTTTGGAGTGAGACAGATGGGGGTTCAAATCCCGGCCCCACTGTGTAGGAGCAGTGGCCTGGGCCCTGCCCTCTCGTGGCCCGAAAGGCCCTCTTCCTCTAAGGAAGGGGCGTGCTCACCTTGCAGGGCAGGGGCGTGGGTGTAGAGGCTGGCACAGGTGCCTGGCCCCCCACGGGTGCCCCACAAGGGTCAGTTTCTTGTCACCTGAGTCCTCTTTTGGCTCCTGGGCAGCACCTGCAGCTGGTGCCTTGCCTGGAGCCTGAGGGTCAGCAGGAACCCACATGATCGGTCCCCCACCCCCAAATCCTAGCCAGGACTTGCTTGGGATGTGGCGTCCAGTGGCTCGGAAAAGGGCCGTCTGCCCGTCCGCTTCCCCTGCGCCCCACTCGCCCCCAGCCCCGCTGCTGCGGGGGAGCCGAGAACCCGGCATGCACAGCCCTTGGCCCTTCTAATCCCTCTTAACACCCAGTGCGCCAGGCCCTCCTGGCAACCCTGATCCCCAGCCGCCCCCAGAGCGCCCGCGGAGGCCTGTGTTGTCCGAAGTTGGATTTAGGGAAACCCGAGCTAGGCCTGGGCAAATGGCAGGACCTGGCCCCGATCCTCCACCCCCGCTCCCAGGCCCTCACCCCCCTTCAGTAAGCAAGCCAGGGTCGTTTTCTCCCTTGCCTCCCCAGCATCACCACTAGCCCATAAATCACCTCTGTGCCAAGAAAGAAGTGACCCCCTTGTCCACAGGAGGACAGCTTGGCACGGGGCGTACGAGCTGGATTGCAGCCCCTACCATCCCCTGCCTTGCGGCCCCTGTGCAGTGAGCAATCTGCCCAGCTGCCCTCAGGCTGGTCTGCTCCAGACACTCAAAGGTCATGAGAAGCCCCCCCACCATAGTTTCATCCTTATTGCCACCTCTCTCCACCCTAACACCATTCCCTCCTCCTTCGCCCCCACCACTTCCGAGGCCGGGCAGTTCTCCTGACGTTGTCTTCCAACAATCCACAATAGGAGGCTGGGAGTCTGGAGCAGGGTGGGGACCCGCTCAAGGCCACACGGAGTGAAGGGGCCCAGGGGAAACAGCTGGGGGTGAGGGGAGCACTGGCCGGGATGCTGCCGGAGAGGCGGGGCGGGGGGGAGGGCGGTGGAGGCGAAGGGAGGACCAGAGCCTTGGCTTTACCAGGATTTACTGTTCTCAGCAGCGGAGGGCCAGGGACAGCAGGGCGGAGGGCAGGGGCTGGGGACAGAGGAGGCACAGCTTTCAGGGACAGCCTCCCTGCTGGCGGTTCCATGGGTCCCGCAGCTCTCTGCAGACTGGAAGTGCCCACTGTGCCCACGAGGTTGGCACCAGGGCTGAGAGGGGAGCACAGTCACTAACTGAGCCCCAACAACTACAGTGTAAATGGACCCAGTTTCCGGGGCTCCCACCACACGCCTTGCTCCTGGCTCAGTGGACCCCCGCAGACACCCGGGCAGGCAGCAAAGTGCATCCCCCACCCCCATCCTGCCGCCCCCGGGGCAGGGACAGTGGGCCGTGCCTGGGACACAGTAGATGCCAGAGCCCTGGTTCAAAACCACGTCTCTCTGCTGCAAAGCACTGTGGGCGAGCAGGGGCGGGTCGAGCCTGGACATGGGCTTCTGGAGGACTGGGCATGGCAACTTCGTGTTTTAACCAGCACAGAAGTCCCATCCGAGGCCCCCCCTCGGGACCCTACTTTGGGCTCCAGACTCAACCTTGTGGTTCTCACCTTGGACGAGACTATGGTCAAGTCCTGCCCCTTCTCCCAGGGTCCCAACACCCCCGATTAAAGGGACTATGTGACGACTGTGGGACAGCAGATGTGACAGAGCCAACATCCCTCAGAGCACTACACCCTTCATCCACTGATGCACAGCAGGGCTCACACACACCCGGAGACTTTCCTTTAGTGTGTCGAGGGTTCAAATCCCACCTCCAGCACCAGCTGGGCGACCTCAAAGTCCCTTCCCCTCCCAGGGCCTCAGTTTCCTGTAACCTGAGAAATGGGGACAGTTTAATGTCTGCCTCACAAGGCACCCAAGAACTGGGCCTAATCTGTGTGCCCAGCCTTGGGCCCTGAGCTGCCACGGCTTGGCGGTGGGCACCTTCCAGAAAAGCCTGCCTGCACCTCCAAGCCTGTGAGCTCCCAGCAATCCTGGTGGTGGGGAGGTGGGCGGGGGCTGGAAGCTGGCACTCCCGCCTCAGAGAGCAGCCCGCTAGCTCTGCGGAGCTGGGG
This sequence comes from Micronycteris hirsuta, assembly GCA_004026765.1. NCBI lineage: Eukaryota > Metazoa > Chordata > Mammalia > Chiroptera > Phyllostomidae > Micronycteris > Micronycteris hirsuta. The sequence continues at coordinate 51,755 of PVJI01006810.1, read as the reverse complement.
GCCCCCGGGTTCTCAGAAAAGCCCCCTTTTCACGGTTTAATTGAATATTTGAATAATCCTTTCATTCCGGCGAGGCATAAAGAATGTTGTCCCAATAGCGGTGACTCAGGCAGGCGCCCCCGCGCACAATGGCCCCTCGAGTGGGGCTGCTATTCAGGCTGCCTTTTGTTGGCGCGGAGCAGTGGGTAAATTGCAAACGCTTAAGGGAATGCTGCCGCCGCCGCCTCAATGGGAGTCAGGAAATCGAATGTTAGGTCGATCCATTAAGCTTCGATTAAGTCCTCTGCGGAACAATGCCCGCCGGGCCCATCTTCATAAACACCGTGATTGCCAGGAGAGAGGCACTAATTTTAATTAAACCTCCTTACCTGCCTCCTCGCCTGCCTGAGACAGCTATTTAGACGCCAAATGGCACCCTTCTGCAGAGGCAGGCGAGAAGGAGGCACTGAGTGGGCTGGAGGGCAGCGCGGTGGGATGGGGGGGAGCAGTCCTCACACGGGCTCAGGCCGCCCAGCCCAGGGAGGCACCGCCACAAGGGTGACGCCCACCAAGCCAACTGGAGGTCTATGAGCAAGTGGCTGGCCCTCTCTGGGCCCTGGGCCCCTTCGGGACCCAGGTCTAGTGGTCACGGGTGGAGCCCCTACCACTTTCCAGACTCTGGGCAAATCTTCCCCTTCCTCGTGCCCAAATTTCTCCACCTCACCTGGACCGAGGGTCGTGTGCCTCTCGGGGCCCTGGGCTGCCCCCCGCCAGCCTTTCCCTGCTGCAGAAGGAGCACCTTGCTAAAATGCAAATCCCAGCGCATGGCGCCCTGCCGGAGACCCTTCCCAAGGGAAGGGCCAAGGTACTTGGCCTGGCATGCAAGGCCTTGCATGTGGCTCAGGCGGCTTCCTCCCTCGCTGCTCTCTGTCCTCTCTGGCAGGCCCGGGCCCAGGGCCTCTCCTCTCGTAGCCCGGCCTCCCTGGAGTTTCTGGTCTGCCAGGCTGGGTGCTCTCCCCCAGGCACCTCAGCCCCCAAAGGCCAGGAACCATGGCAGCCACAGAGCACGCAAGAAAGACGGAGACTGACTCGCTCATTTGTTCACTCACTCTGCCCAGTAACTTGTTCATTTGCTCGTTAGCTTAATAACGATGGTTCTGATGAAGGAGATGTTGGTACACATTCCGAGGGAATTCTCTCGTTAAATCCTCAGAGCAAGTTAAGGATGATCAGGATGGTCATTTTATAGATGGGGAAATAGAGGCTCAGAGAGGGGAGTGACTAGCTCAAGGGCACACAGCCAGAGAGAGTCCGGATTTGGAATCCAGGTGGGCTGCACCTACCCCCATGCCTAACTGCCCCCCCACCCTGCCTGGCATGGGTGCACACACACGCAGCCACTCTGACTCCTGCATCCTACCCCTCCTGCCTGCTACCCCCAAGCACTGTAGAGTCTGGGGCTCTCAGGCCCCAGCTTCCTCGTCTGGAAAACAGGAGGAGGGTGAGCATGAGGGACAGGCACTCTTGGCTCCTTGCACAGCCCCTCGCCCGGGCCTGGGGAAACGGGCTGGGCTCGGCTGGGCTGTCCTCTGTAAACCCCCGGGACGAGTCCTGGATTGATCACCGGCTGGAGGCCAGGCTGTAACGCACCTGGCCATCCCCAGGGCCCGGGGCTTCGGTGGGAAGAGGGGCCGGGGGCCACAGGGCATGTGTCTTTTCCCTGAGTAGTCTGGAAAACCGAGACCTGGTCCCTACTCTGCAGGGGGCACCCAAGGACAGATGGAGCCCTGGACCAGGGGATGGGTGGCTGGCAACCCTCTCCCTCTACCCTCTATCCCCCCCCACAACAGCCAGGACCTCCCGGTGGCCCCTTGATGGTAGTCAGGTCACCTCACAAACTGCCCAGCCTGCCACAGAGCCTGTCCTCCAACGCTGGGGGCCCCAAGCACCACCCATCAATCTAAGGCCCTGGCCTCCCCTCTCGTCACTCCCCAGTCACACTCACACTCTCCACAACATGACGCGTCATAACCACAAGCCTGTAAAAGCTCACAGTCTGCCCTTGTGTGACAACGAAGATACAAACGCAGAGGCACACACACTCACCAAACTCCTGGAGTCTCCACATCCCCAGCCACAGCCATCTGGGGCCTCACAGCAGCCAGTTCCCAGAGCCCAGCAGCTCCCAGGCGGGCCGGGAGGAGGGCGCCCATGGAGGCAGAGGGAGGACGGGCTTCCCCCCGGCTAGAGCCAGCCTGGCTGGGGCCCTTGAGTCTCCTCCAGGGGCCTCAGGTCCCAGCTCCTAACTGTCTACCCGAGATTCAGCCCTGAAGCCTACCGTGCTTGTCCCCAGCAAATTCTGCAGCCCCTCCGGCTACCAGCCTGTTGAGTCAGAAGTCCCAGCCCAGGCACCGGCCCCACGGCCACGGCCTGAGCACAATCAGCGCTTTGCAACTGCCTCTTCCCAGCCTGCTTCTGCCCCCCACTTCCCCCATGCCCCACTCTTGGGCAGACTATGGCTATGGCACCATCTGCCACAAACACCAAGTCTCAAATGCTGCCCCCTCCCCACGTGACGAGATCCTCACGCTCCTATTCCAACCTTCCATACTCCCTACGCCTCTGCTGAAAGATTTATCTCCTCCGCAAACTCTTGCTCGTCCTCCAAGACCCTGAATTGTCCCTCTTCCAGGAAGCCTATCAGGCAGTCCTTGTTCCCCAGCCTGGGTTCCCCAGCTCTCTGTCCCAGCCCTCACGGCACTGGCTGGAGGCCCCTCCAGGACTGGGAGCCACCTGAGAGCAAGGAACACGTCTGCATTGGCAGCATTGCTGGATACAGGGAGGGCACTGAATAGAGATGGCTTACTGGATGAAGCAAGATGGAAGGAAGCTGTCCACTTTACTAATAATTCCCTGAATTTATATATTTTACAGCCATCTTAGGCTTCTGTCTCTCTCCTCAAGAGAAGGTCAGCTCCTCAAAGACAGGGATTTGGGTCTTTGTTTGTCCATTGGATCCCTGGTGCCTTGACCAGGGCAGTTGCTCAGCAAATGTTTGTGGAATTCATGAATGAGTGAGTGAACGAATGGACAAGGGTGCCTGGGCCCCGGGGGGCTCACAGTCAGGATTGGGATGCCCGCCTCCACCCAGAGCAGGGAATTAGGAAAAACAGGGACTCCAAGAGGAGGCCAAGGGGCAGAAGCTCCTGGTATGGGCACTTCTCTCGGGCTTTCAGCTGGGGATTCACCACCTTCTCAGAAGGGGTCCTCGTTTCCTGAGGGGCAAGACTTAGACCTTATCTTGACCCTCTGGACTTTCAAATGGAGAAACTGGGGCCCAGAGAGGAAGCAACCGCATTGTACGAACCAGGTCCCCTCACTAAGGGCCCCCAGTGCGTAGCCCCTCGTGGGGTCTCAGTACCAGCTCAGCCATCTGCCCCTCGCGTGCCACTCACCGAGGCTGAAGAGGATGAGGAACTTGAGACAGACGAACTCCTGGCGGTCCAGCTGCAGCGCGTGCATCTGCAGCGCCAGCTCCTGCGCCCGCAGCACCAGGCTGTGCAGCAGCGAGCCGGCCTGCGCAGCCACCGTGCTCAGCTCCACCTGGGCGGGCAGACAGGGGCTCAGCCGCGGAACCGAGCATAGTGGGGCAGTGTCTCCCCGGGCCCCAGGAGCCCTCCCAGCCTCTACGCCCAGGGCCCAGGCGTGCCAGCCCCCCTCACACGGCCCACCCGAGCGGAGGGCCGCTGTAGCAGCAGCGCTGACACAGGGCAGGTGTGCGCAGAGCGAGACTGAAGGGCCCTTCACGTACAAAGACCTGCTGCTAGGCCCAGCGGCACACGCCGCTTCTGTGTTTGTGCGGTGTCTGCAGCACACACTCCGTCGTGCGGGTGTGGGGGCCGGTGCGGGGCATGTCTGCCTGGGCACGCGTGGATGGAGCCACTCCTCAGCTCACATTCACATACACTCCAAGGGTTGCCCACCCGCTTTAAAAAGTGAACACACACACACACACGTATGATCACATCAGGGCAACACAGACGGACACATGCCCATGTATGTGTTCCCACTGACCTGGTGACAGGCAGATTTCAACACCCACATGTGTATGTGCCTGGAGGTGTTTGCACAATAAAACACAGGCAAACACATACACACAGGCTGTTCTCTTAGCCTCAGAGACTTCAACATGCATGTCAACATAGACCAACACACACACACACACTCAGGCCTCAAAGTCATCCCTGGGACCAGAATCCCCCTGGCCCTGGACACCCAGGACACCTGGCCTGAGACACCCAGAGTGAGACCTGAGGATGAGGACAGAAGAGCAGAGGGCCTCAGCCTCCCAGCCCCACCCCCAGCAGCAGGAAGCCCGCTCCACGCCCCGCTCTCCGCCCGCCCCGCCCCGCGGCTGCTCCGCCCTCCACCAGGTGAGACCCTTCTTCCTTCACTCGATACACCTCTCACCAGCTGTGGGTCTCCCTCCTGGAGTGGCGCCCCCCATTCTGAGCAGTGGGCGGCTGCCTCGGGTCTTCACCTCCCATCTGGCCCCCTCGTGTGCCCCACAAACCTGGCTGCATCCTTCCCCACTAACACTGTCCCCTTGCTCCCTGCTCCCTGCTCCATTTCCCGAGTGTCTGTGCCCCAAGCTCCCACCCTAGCACCCTAATTCCCTGCTCTGGGCAGGGCTCAAGTACAGTCCCTCTGGAGCCCAGATCCCTCCGCTCGTTCAGATCCCTCTGCTCGTTCACTCATACGCTCGTTCACTCACTGAGGATTCAGGGCCTGCAAGGTCTTGCCCAGTCCAGCTCCTGGCAACCCCTCCAGCCTCACCTCTTACCTTCCCCCCACACACGGTCCCCTAAACCCACGGTCCAGCATACCAGTGGCTCCTGGTGGCTCAGGGGTTCTAAACGTCCCTCTCTGAGCCTTTCTTGATGCTCTCCCCTTGGCCTGCCGTGGAGGTGGGATGGCCCCCAGCACCTTTTTACTACCTGACCAAGACCTGGTGCCACCATCACCTCCTCCAAGAGCCTCCCCACCCCAGCATCCCGGAGCTGCTTCCCCTAGGCAGGGCTGCCAGGGGCTGCCTCCTCTCAAGGCCATGGCCAGGGTTGGTCCCACGCAGGTCGGGCATCTCATGAACTTGGGGAATGGGCTGATAGGGTCCCCAGAGGGAGGCCTGGGACCTCTTCTTGCCCGGAATTCTGGGAGAGCACGTGGGGCGGGGGCGGGGCACAGCGGGGCTGGTCACCTCCTGCCCGATGACCAGCAGGATGCTGTCCTCCTTGCCGTGTTGGATCTGGCGGTAGATGTGGTCGAACACTAGCAGCTCACTCCAGCAGTTCTGCAGCAGCGTCATCTGGTCAGCCACCTGCAAGGAAGAGTCACTCCAGGGTCCGCGTCCAGCATGGGCCAGCCAGGCACCTTCCTCTCACCCCTCCCTCCTCCCAACTCTCAGGGCCGACGCGGTATGTGACTTGGGCCAGCTGCTGAACTTCCCTGTGCCCGCTCTGCCTGCATGCCCACTTCATCCAAGTGTGGCAGGGGTCTAGCAAAATAATGACAGGGACCAGCTTCAGGCCCCAGCTCTGCCTCTGACAAGTTGTATGACCTTAGGCAAGCCCCATGACCTCTCCAGGCCTCAGTGTTCTCATCTGTAAAGTGGGCAAAGGACTAGGAGGTGGCCTGGCACCCAACACCCCGTAAATGCTGGTCTCATTCCAATGCAAGGAAAGAGCATTATTAATTTGAACTTGTGCCCATTTGTCCTGTGGCCACCACCTCTAGCACCCCCTGTCACTCAAAAAGCCAGCCATGGAGGGGAAACAGGGATTTCCCTGGGCCTCATGCAGAGCCGGCAGGCTCGGGACAAGGAAGGAGGGCGCTGGGTCCAGCCAGGGCGGCGGTCAGCTGGAGGGCCGAAGTCTGACAGCGGACGCAGGGACAGAAGAGTGACAGGAGCCAGGTTCCGAACCCTCAGGCTGCAGGTGGGGCGCTCAGCAAAGGGGCAGGGACTGCCGGGGCAAGTGGCCTTCCGGTCTGGGGTATCCATACATTCAACACGTCCTCCCTTCCTCACCCCATCGCCAGGTGGAGAGCCCAGCCCCCTTCCTCCTCTCTGGCAGAAAGCTCTTCCTAGAACCGGTTCCTGTCAGAACAGGAGCGCAGCCACAGGGACCCCAGGCTCAGCCACAGCTCGCCTGGGCCATAGGGGCCAGGGTGAATCACAAAGATGTCCCTCCTCCTGCCACCTTATCTGTCCTCCGGAAGTGGCCAGTCCCCAGAGGGCTGGCAGGAAGCCTCCCAGTAGTCTCCGGGGAGGGAGGCAAGGCTCAGAGAGTGCCTATGACCAGGCCCAGGCTCAGCTTGGCCAGGACTCCTCACCCTTGCCCTATCACCGTTCTGCCCATATTCCAGATAAGGAAACAGAGGCTCTGCCCAGATGCACCCCCAGCTGGGCTGGTCTTGGGAGGGGGGCCTGGGAGCTGCCAGAGGCCCCAGCCCAGGAGTCCCAATGGCCCACCTTGGGAGACCAGTTGGAAGCAGAGAAGGAGGGAGAACGTGCAGGACTGGGCTCTGCCCCCCACCCAGGGGGGCCCTTGGGAGCAGACATCCGTGCGCCTGGATTGAAGGAGCAGGGGGTGAGGAGAGGGAAGAGTGGGAGATAGGGGGGAGAACCAGGAGATAAGCAAGCTGAGCCTCGGGCAGAGAGCAGAAGGGGTCACAGTGACCCGGCTGGCCGAGCCCTGGAGCAGACTCTGTACCCAGACCTCAGGCCCTGGCAGCGGGGGCGGCCTTGCCCAGGGGCTGATGGGGCGGCAGGGGCCAAGATGGTGGCGGAGCTTTGGCGCCCAGGGCCCCGTGTGTGATTTCCAACTCGCCACACACCCTTCCCTGCCCTAATTCCCTGCTCTGGGAAATGGGAAAGATAAATCCTCCCTCTTTCGGTTCGAGAAAGCTCGTGGATGCAGTGATGTCATCATGAAGAGCTCTGTGGACCACGGCTGGCCCTCCTGGGGACGGTGCCCCGGCTTGGGTTCCCGCCACCCCAGCCCAGTCATCTTTCCTGCCAGACTTCATATTCGCTCTTCCCCTAGACAGACAGATGGACACATAAAGACGCCAAACTCTAAGACACTCGCCACACAGATGAGCACACACACGCACACACTTCTCTTTTTATTCAGAAGAAAACCAGAGGCTGCCACTGCCAGCCTCTCTCCACTGAAACGCAGGTCACTCAGAGGCTCACTTAACCAAAGAGGGTTGGTTTTCACCTTCCATAGGTTTCCCCCTAAGCAAAAGGTCCTTCCTCTCCCTGGTCCTCCCTGCCGCCCTGCGAACAAGGACACTTGCCATGCAGGCCCCAGGGTCCCTCCTCAGCCTGGCCTGTCCACCCAGCCCACCAGCCTCCCGTCGCTCCTGCTGCCTGCCACAAATCTTCCTGGAGCCTTGACACTTTGCGGCCTGCCTCAGAGATGGGGTATTTATGGGCGCAGAGCTGACCTCCCTCCCGGCAGGCCCCCCTTTGGGGCCCCCTGGGATCGGATCGGTCTGGTGGCCAAAGGCCAGTGAGCTCTGTAACTCTCCAGTGGCTGACACCCGCGGGCTGGCCACGGCGCTCTCCTGGCCCGGTGGTCGGCGGCCCGTCGTTTGTCAGCCCGGGACTGACAGAGTTACTGCCGCTTACATGAAACCATATATCTGAGCAGTTAAATCTGTTGCCAATCAGGGGCCTCGGAGCTGGACGTTGGGGAAGAACTGATGTCAAGACGGGTCATTAGGCGCTCCTGGCCCTTGCCTCCCCCTCCCTGATTCCTATCTTTCATCCTCCTGGCCTGTCCCTCATGGGAACTGCCTGGACAGGCTGACCGTCTGGGCCTGCACACTGCCCCCCACTGAGCAGCAGGTACAGGTGGGTTTCTGCTACCTGACAGGGAGGAAGTTGCTTTATAAACCCAGGGCCACGTGGGCCCCATTTCTCCCAGAGCCCTATGTTTTGTCAGTCTTTCTAGCCAGGCCTGTGCATCGCCTGCCAGGGTAGATTAAATCACAGAGCAGCAGACAAGCAGTGAGGAAGGGAACCGCTGCTCCCGTGCTTAAACCCTTTACCTGCCCTGGCTCACTCGGTCCTACCACATCTATTCTCAGGGCGGGGGGTGGGGGGAGCATTAGTTCAACTCTCCCCATTTAATAGATAAGGAAACGAGGCCCAGGGGAATGAAGTGACTTGCTCAAAGTCACACACCTGCTGGGAAGTGGCAGGGCAGGGACCTGAACACAGTCCGCTCTGATTCTGGTCTTTGCTAACAACTCTGGTGGCACTGTCCGATCTGATGTGCCACAAAGTATGAGGTGGACAATGGAGGCAGAGAGACAGCCAAGCTGGGAGATGGGATGGAGGAGGAGAACCCCCAAAGAGCATCCAGAGCCCTCACACCTGGGCTCCTGGCATCCCCGACAGCTCAGCAAAGACCCCAGGCCTCCTGCGGGACATCAGGGCAGCGGCTCCATGGAGAGCTGAGTGGGCCGCCGGGAAGAGGATGCAAGGCCCCAGGCAGCCCCGTCGGCTGTCCATCACCCGCTGCCAAAGGACCCCTCCTGGTCCAAGCTCTGCTTCTGCCCCTGCCAGCCTCTCCAGCCCTGCCCTAGAGGGCCACCTGGGTTCCCTGACACACGATGCCTTCCCACACTTCCGGGCCTTCGCCTGTGCTCTTCTCATTTCCTGAAATGCCTTAACCTTCTCAGGCTGCTTTCTGGAAAGGCACAGAGCAAAGAAACCTTCCCTAACTTCCTTAGGTAGGGCCATTTCCTCTCCCACTGGGCTCCCTTGGCCCCTGTCCATTGCTCTCAGAGCCCGGGCACCCTGCGTTGGCATTACCTGTGTGCATGTCTGTCTCCTCCTCTAGCCTGGCAGCCTCCTGGGTCCAATTCACTTCAGTGTCCCCAGTCCCCAGCCCAAGGGCTGCCTGACTTTCAGAGCTAGGGAGCCCCCATTGCATCTACTAAAATGTATCATGCTGGAGGTGGGGGAACGAATGGTCAGCCAAAGGGAGAATGGGTCACTCAGCAACCCTGCCACTTCTCTGCCTCCCCGCCTGTGGCCGGTGGACCAGTGGGAAAGAGGTTCCTTATGGCTGGTGAGAGGCCCCCTAGGGGCTAGGCTGGTGCTTAACCTCAAGGCCCCTTTACAGAGGGTGGTGGCCATGGTTCATATTCCTGGGCTCGATTCAGAGACTCTGGGAAGGGGAAGCAGGAAGGTTTAGGCCACAGAGAAACCAGAAGCAGGAAAAAACACTCAGCAACGCTGGGACAAAAGCCCTTCCCATCCTGCGTGAAAAACCCCGAGAGACTAGGACGGCGGCCAGAGGAAGTGCCCTGCCCCTGGATCCAGGGTTCTGGAAGGCCGGGAATGCACCGTTCCTCCTCCCCTCTGCACAGGAGGATCATGGGGGGTCTGGCGACCAACCCAACGGCGCAGAGATCCTCGTCCTCACCAGAGCCTCCAGCCACGAGTAGAAGGCAGATGGGGTTGTTCGAGGCCCTGTCTCTTGTCCCATCCATGAGGGCAGCCCTGAGAGGAGGTGAAAAGGCCCACCCCACGACACATGGCATATCCCCAAGCCTCAGCCAAGACAGACCCTCCACAATAGAATGGGGGGCCGTCCCCACCAATTCTTGCCTCCCAGATGAACCGAGGCCCCCGGCTCCACGATGACTCAAGGGCTCAGTGCCCATCCCCACCAAAATCCCCCCTGTGCCCAGCCCAGCAGGCAATGCCCCCGGCCCATCCGGCCACCTGCCCCTGGAGGAAGCCCAGGCCCGAGTGGCGTCAGCACGGACAATGCTGCTCAAGGCTGCGGTGGCCCCAGCAGGGAGGGCAGCAGGTCCTGCTGTTTACGCCCAGCCCCGGAACAGCCAGGGGCGCCGGCCCAGGCAGGGTGAACTTCGATGGGCTGAGACTAAAGAGAGCCTGCGTCCAGGCCAGGGAGGATGTGCCTTGGCTGCACCTGGAGTGCCTCTGAGGACAGCAGAGCGCCCTGGTCACAGGGAGCCAAGGTCCTAGAGGGGCAGCTGCCAGGCCATGGGCCCTCAAGTCACGAGGCAGGACGGCTGGGAAGTTCCTCCTGCCGGGCTTCAGTTTCGCCTGCTGCTTTAGCTGCAGGCCCCACAGCCTCGGGGAAGGCCGTGGCGGCCTCATCTGCAGGATCCGTGGCAGGCCCTGCAACCCCCACCTACACTTGCGCCTCACTCCCCACACACACAGACACGCGGACACATGCATGGCACCAACCATCGTGCACGAGCGAGTCAGAGACAGTAAGACCCTGCTCCTCGGCCGGCCAGGATGGAGGAGACCCGGAAGCGTTGCGAACTCCAATACTAAGACTCTCATCTACAACACGTGAGGCTGGCGGGGCCTGGAGGCTTTTCCGAATGGAATGACCGAATGGGTTGGAGCCTTTTCCTGACATGGGGCTGGGGCAGCCAGAGACAGTGCCCCAAGGCCTCAGCCAGTCCTTCGGGGGCCTAGGGTCCCAAATAAGTGCCTATAGAGGCCCTGAGAGAAACAGGGACAGAAAGGGCTGGAGAAACAGAGAGAAGCAAGGAGGGCGCACACCAGGGAGAGGGAGATACAGGAAGCAGAGGCCATGAGAGACGGAGACTCAAGAACTGGGAGGGGGCGGAAATGAGAGGGGAGGTAAGGAAGGCTGCAATGGGCCAGGGACAGTCCTCAGGGTCTCCCTGTCACCAGACAGTGCCTAAAGCCCGTGGGCAGTGTGGCCCCACCAGAGGAGTGACTGAGATTAAGGCTTGGGCAGCCAAAAGGACCCCCCGGACCCAGCTGCCAGACAGGTGGGAGGAGGGACTCACCTCCAGCTCCTTGAAGACCATGCACCTGCGTGCCCAGTCCACGATGGAAATGAAGGTCTGGTCAGCCATCCTGCACAGGAGGCTGAAGGGCGCAGGCTGGTCGGAGCGGCCTTTGGCGGGCTCCTGCAGGCAGCCCAGGATGCGCGCCCGCACCTGGTCCTCGTCTGGCTCCAGCTGCAGCAGCTGCAGGATGAGCTCGGGCACGCCAGGCCCTCCAGAGAAGGGCTCCGGGTAGCCATAGGGGGGCCCAGGCTGCGGTGGGCTGGCGTAGGGCTCTGGGTACTCGGACTTGATAGCCCGGCCAGAGAAGGTGGGATAGAGGTAGCCAGCCAGGGGCCCGTGGGCACCAGGCATGGCCATGGGCAGTGCTGGGGCCCCAAAGTCGCCCAGTGGCCCAGCAGGTGGACCAGAGGCCAGGCCCTTGGGCTCTGGCGCATGCAGGCCAGGGGTTAGCATGTAGTCCGGCGGGGGAGGCGGTGGTGGGGGCACCCCCACTGGGGGACCTGTCTCCATCTTGAAGCCATTGGCTCGAATCTGTGCCTTCTTCTGCTGCTTCAGGGCCCGGTCCCGCTTGTACATGGGCCCAAACTTGTTCCGGCCACCCCGCATACGGTCAGCACGTACAGCTGTGGGCACAGGCGAGGGTCAGGACCCCCTCCAAACCACCCTCCAAACGACCCCACTCACAGAGCTTTCCCAAACAGATCTGACTGTGTCACTCCCCAGCTCCATACCCTTTTATGGCTCCCTCTGCCTGCAGGTAAAGTCAGTTACCTTAGGGCGGCATGCAAGGCCCTGCTTTCCTTTCTAGGTTGTCCCTCACGAAACCCTGTTCTTTCTACTCCACCTTACTCATCTCTCTGTTCCTCAACCTGGCACTCCTTCCACCCTCCCTTTAATATTCCTTTTGCTTCAAACCCCTTCTTCTCTTCTGCCTGGTGAACACCCAGCCCTCAGGTCACCACCTCCATGAAGTATTCCTAGATTCGCCCAGGTGGAAGCCACTGTCCTAGCCCCAGATGTCCTGCCTCTTGCCCACTCTCATCCTGCCAAGTGGTATCATGCCATGTGACTGAATCTGAGAGCTCCTCGGGGCTCAGTAATGGGTTCAGGTGCCCGGCCCAGGGCCTAGCAAGGAGATGGGGACAGGAAGTAGACCCTGGACAACTTTGTTCATAGCTGGGTCCCAGTATCCAGCTGCTTACTGACTGACTAGTTGACTCTGGCAAACCCCTGTTGCAAATTGACTCCCATTCAGGGCTGCCTCAGGCTTTGTGCTGGGGGAAGAGTCCTCCCTTGCTGAGCAGATGTCCCTCTGCTTAGCCAAGAATATGTCACTAGCCAGACCCAAATGTTGGAGCTCTGCAGCTATAGTAGGGCCCCAGCCCCTGCTCAGACCGGGAGCCCAGCCTGGGCTCTGGGGGAAGGGAGAGAGCAGGAGGCAGAGAGTGGAGCTCAGCAAGGGATGGGGCTTGGGGCCTCCCATCCCAGCCCTCCTTCCTGCCGCCTGAGCCTGGATCTGGGGACACCGGATCTGGGGACAGGATGGGAGACCTCCCACCAGGAGTCCTTCCTCTAGGGGGCAGGACTGTGGTCTGCAGCTCTGAGTCACTAGGGGTCTTCTACATTTTTAAAAAACTTTAGCCAACAGCTGCCTACTCCCTCGCAGCCCGGCTGGGGCTGGGGCCCGCAGGGTGGAAGCCTGCGATGTCCACCCTCAGAGAGCCTGAGTCCTTCTGCTGAAATGTCTTTCCTCCTCCTCTGGACGGAGAGCTGGGGGGTGGGGGTGGGGATGCAAGGATGGGCCTGGGTTCTCTGAGGGCGCTGGTTCCCCACTCCCCAGCTCTCTCAGGGCCAGGCTAAAAACGTGGTGGGAAGGAATCTCACCCGCTGAGTGAATGAACTGAGTGCATCCTTTGGATGGATGGAGAGATGAACAGACGGGTAGGCTGGATGAGTGAGGGCTGGACCGTGATGGCAGACAGGTAATAACATAAAGAACGATGGTGATGACGACAGTAACTGACCTGTTGAGCGTTGACCGAGGCCAGGCATGGAACTAGGAGCTATTCATACAGTTCTCTCGCACTAACTCAAAAGGAAGGTACTGCTAGAAGCCCATTTTGCAGAGGGGGAATCCGCAGCTCGGAGAGGTTAAGGAATCTGCCTAATGTCACCCAGCGTATACATGGCAGCACCAGGACTTGAACTCCAGCAAAAGCATGGAAAGCCCTGGCTCTGGCTGGTGGTGGGTGTCCGTGCGGTGCTGCGGAACTCTGGCTGGTGGTGCGAGGGCAGCTCTGCGAGGTTCTGCCGGTGCTGCTCAGCCCTCTCAGGGGCTGGGGAAAGGCTCATTTCCCTCGGGTTCGCATCCAGATACTTCCCAACTCAGCTCTGGCGGGTCCCGCACACATCCCTCCCCGGGCCTGGGCAAGGCCAGTCCTTACCCCTTCCCGAAGAGACCGGCTCTCCCGTCACGTGAGGGGCCCCCGTCGCTCGGCCCCAGAAACTTTAAGAAGGCCGGCCGCGCCCTCCCCTCGCCCCTGCTTCCCTCCGCCCCGCGCGCTGGGCCGGGCAGGGGTCTGGGCCCGGCGCGCGCACCTTCCAGGCGCATCCCCACGGTCAGGCACTTCTGGAAGCGGCAGAAGGGGCAGCGCTTGCGCTGCGTCTTATCGATCTTGCAGCTCTGGCTCTCGGTGCACGTGTAGTGCTTGTTGTTCTGCACCGTGCGCTTGAAGAAGCCCTGCGGGGGGGGAGGCGGGTAAGCGCGGGAGGGGGCCCGGGCCCTCGCTACCTCCGCGCGGGCTCTGCCCCGGGGCCCCGGCCCCCAGCGCTTTCCCCGGCCCGCCCGCCGCCCCGCGCACCTTGCAGCTCTCGCACGTGAGCAGCCCGTAGTGGTAGCCGGACACCTTGTCCCCGCACACCGGGCACAGCTCGTCCAGGTCCTCGTCGTAGGAATAGTCCATGCCCGCGGCGGCCGCCTGCGGAGGGAGGAGGGTTCAGCGCGGGCGGCACGGCGACCGGCCATCGGCACACCGGGTCCCAGGGGCCCCGGAGCGCCGCGGCCGCGCCCCCCCCCCGCACCCACCTCGTGTGCGGCCCGCGGCCCCCAGGACGGCACCCTGGGCGAGGCCGCCCGACCAGGCCCCCATTCGAGCCCCTGCGCGGCCCGCGCCGACCTCTCCTGCCCCGTGCCCGCGCCCGCCCCATGCGCCTCGTCCTTCCCGGGGCTCCTCGGGCGCTGCCCCGGCGGGGCCCCAGCCCGGACCCGCGGGTTCGATGCGCTTCGAGCCGGATTCGTTGTCTGAGAACAAAACCCCGATTCTAAGAAAACGAGGTAGGCTGGGCCGCGAGGAGACGCCGGCGAACCCGGCTGGAGCGGCGCCTGAATGTGCTGGGACGCGGCGGGGACGAGGGACACAGAGACGAAGTCCGAGCGAGACGAAGAGACGGGCAGAAACGAGAGCGAGAGACGCGACTGGCGATGCGCAACGGAGAACCGACCCCGAGCGGACAGACGCGAAAATCCGAGTGACAGACACAGTGATGCCGAGTCGGACCCTGCGGGGACAGGAAAGACGGACAGGAAGACGGACAAACAGAACGAAAAGCGAGCGATCAGAGACGCCGAGAGACAGAGGCCAAAGGAGAAAACCTGAGAGAGGCGGACGCAGCAGCGGGGACGCCGCGGTCGCCGGGACGGAGCGAGAGGCGAGAGAAGCGCGGAGAGAAGGAGGCGCCCGGCCAGGGGGTCGGGGCGCGGAGCCGCGCGGAAATCGCCGGACCGGGGCCCGAGCTCCCCGGGGGTCCCCCGAGGGGTCGAACCCGGACAGGGGCTTGAGCAGGAAGGGTCGGCAAACGCCGGCGCCCGGGACGGAGGGCCCGCGGGCGGGGAGAGACAAAGCCCGAGGCCGGGACGGCGACGGGAGGCGCAGCCGGTGCCACCGCGCCCGGGACGTCGGGCGGACGGACGCGGAGACGGCGGGCGCAGCGCGGGGAGCCGCCAGCCGGGCGGCAGGCAGAGACCTCGGGCGGAGACCCCGCGGGCTCCGGGGGCCCGAGCCCGAGGCCGGGGAGAGACCTCGGGCGGAGAGTCGAAGTCCCGGGGGGCGAAGAGCGCAGATCCCAGGCCCCGAAGCGCGAAGGGGCGCGACGGCGGCGGCCCCGGAGGCGCCCACCTGGCGGCTCCTGGGAGCAGCAGCGTCCGGGTCCCACCCGCGCGGAGCCCCGCACCTCCCGGCCGCGCCGCTGCCGGCGATGAGCCGCACCCGGGCGCAGCGCCGCCCGCCCGCGATGACGGCCGCTCGGGGCTTGGGCGCTCCCCCCACCCGCGCCTCCCCGCCCCCGCCGCCTCCAGGGCCGCTTCACCGCGCACCTGGGACCCGGGCCCCTCGGCAGCCAGTGCGCGCCGCGCGAACCCGCCGCGCCGGGCCCGGGGCCGGCCCTTCTATATTGGCGCGTGCGGTATCCGGGGGCGGAGGGCCGGCCCGCGCCCTCCCCCGCCACCTCCGCCGGCTCGCGCCTTCACCCCCATCCTCGGCCCCTCCTATCCCGGCCTGCGCCCGCGGAGCCCGGGCGCCCCGGAATCCAGGCAGGTGCTGGGCGCCTGGGAGCCTGGTGCCCACCGCCGGCGGTGGGAGGAGGGGGCCCCTGTGCGTCCACACAGCTTAGTGGTGGCGAGGGCCACGCGGGGGGCGCTGGCCGCCGTGCCGTGGACGTGGGTAAGGGCAAACGCAGGGGCCCTGGCCACGGCCCGGGTGCAAGGCGACAAACCAGGTTCTCGCACGGGACCCGCCACGTTTCTCACTGAAGACTGAAGCAGTCCTCCCCCACCCACTCCGACTCCGGCCCTCAGTTTCCTCATCTGTGAAGTGGGACTAACGGCTGGCCTTCCCTAAGGGCGGTCGTTCGTGTGAGCCGAAGGCGAGCTGACCAAGCCCCTGCTTGAACTGGGAGGCGATCGCTAGTATCCAGCGAGGAGACCTGGGCAAACCCTTTCTCCTCCTTGGGCCTCAGTTTTCTCGGCTGGAAATGGGAATCTTAGTTATCCCACCCTGCGACTTTTCCGAGGGGTGGGGAGGACCCGGAGTCACCGAGAGCGCGGGAGTTGGTAGAACAGACCCCGGGATGGAAGGAGCCGTCCCCGCTCTCGTGCTGCTGCGCCCGTCCCGGGCCGGGGGCGGGGGAGGGGAGCGCCCCGCAGCCTCGGGGACAAAGGCGTCCTCCGGCCGCGCCGGGCTGAGCTGTCGCTCTGGGCTGGGGAACGTCGTGGTCACTCTGGATTTTTCAGATGGAAAAATTGAGGAAGGAGCCGTCTCGCGCCCTGCCCCTGCCCCCTCGGTCACCTCGGGTCCCAGAAAGTGTTGAGAGCGGTGAGGCCAAAAAGCCGCAATCTTGAAGCCGAGAAATAGGGCAGTTACGCGCTGCTGCCGACCGAAAGGCCGAGATCCGGAGGCTCAAACCCTTGGCGGCCTGCGTCTGGGCCCCTGGACCCGAGGCTTCCGGCTGCAGTTCGAGCTGGCGCCTCGGTCCTGCGAGTCGAGGCCTGGAGACCCCGTGCAGACAGCTTCTTTCTCGCTCACCACGCCGGGACGAAGGGCGGAATTTGCAGCCGACTTGCTGTGCAAGCTCGGGCAGGTCACTTCGCTTCTCTGAGCCTCAGTTTCTCGTGTATGAAATAGAAAAGATCGGCCCTATAGAGGGTGTTCAGCGGTTTCCATGAGATTCGTGGATGAATCTTGGTGAGGAGGAAGGGGAGAGAACCAGAGCCCCAGTTAGCCGCAGAACCCCCCACCGCAAGCCCTGAGAAAGAACCGCATTTGCCAGAGCTGGAGGGGGGTGGGGGGCCACTGCCTCTGAACCGCTCCCCATCAGGGAGGGGCACCTCCTCTGCAGGGGAGTGACGGGGACTGAGGGGGAGGCTGGGCTGGGGGTTCCACCGTAGGCCTCTCTAGGGTAGAGCCCCCTGAGGTCTCCTGGACATCGCTGAGAAAGACCTAGGCAGTGTAAGCACAGCCTGGGCTGGGGGGCCAGGTCCGGTTGGGGCTGTGCTCTAAGCTAGCCCTCCCCTTCTCCCTCCAGCTTGACCCCCCTCTTCCAGGGAAGTCCTTGGGTTGAGCCTCCAGGCCCCACTGCACCCAGCCCTCAGTCCCAGGTTCCAGCCCAAGTGGAGAACCAAGCCCCTCGGCAGCCTGCCCAGGGAAGCAACATGGATCTGGCCCGGCCACAGACCCCAGACTGGCAGACGGACACTGGAGACGGACACGCAAACCTATCCGAGTCTCCGAGACACCCACAGAGGCAGCACAGACATGCAGGCTGGGAGACCCAGGGACTGGGGACACATTCGCAGACTGCTAGACTTGGGCCAGCACAGCCCTGGGAACACTGGCCACCGATCTACAGCAGAACACGGCAGACCCCCACAGCGCCTGTCCCCACAGGCCTAGCCCCTCCCACCAGCCACCGGGGAGGGAAACAGAGGGAGTAGCAAGCTGGGAGGGCAGGTCTGGGGAGATCCCTGGCCCCTTGTCTGCCCAGGGCAGTGGGCACCAGCCACTCAGCAGAGCAGGCAGTGGCCAGGCCGGGCCGCAGGGCGGCACCGAGGAGGGAGGCTGGCCATCAGAGGCCTGGGCCCAGGCCTTCACTTACGGAACGGAAGGCGAGCTCCCACGCCGGATGAGGGTGGACAGTGGGTACCGGGGGTCCGGAGGGCGGCTCTGGCGGCCCAAGTGGGGCAGTGGTGACCGTGGGCACACGGGAACTCCTTCACGCACGGCGGGCGGCGGGCGGACAGTAGGCTGGCCCTGTCCAACTGTCCTCCTCCTCCCCGCCCGGGGCGGGGGGGGGGCACCAGAGGCCCAATTGGTCTGTGCCCCCACGTGACTGCAAGCCTCTCTCCTTCTTTGTTGGTGTTTCTCTTCATTTAGGTCTATTTTTTTTTTCTCCTAAAAGAAAAAAATACACCCCTATCTATCTGGGGGCCGCGGTGGGAGGTGGAGGCCAAGGCACTCAGGAGGCCTTGGCCAGCTGGCTGCTCAGGCCGCTGTGGGAGCCCAGAGGCAGGGACCCCACGGAGGCGGGTCGGCAGCCCCGCTTGTTAGCGCCCGGGTGGGAGTGGGCCCTGATTTATGGGCAGCTCCCCCACCGGCCTGCAGCCCGGCCTCTCTCCCCTTGAATGGCTACCTCCCTAGGGCCTGGCCCCGCGGGGTCCAGTCTGGCCCAGACATGGGAGTGGAGTCAGGTCGGACTGGCGTGTAGGCAGGAGCATGGGTAACTTGACCAGGTGGCCCTGCGACTTTGGCCTGGTTTTTTTCCCCTCTTCCAGAGGTGAAGAAAGGAAGAGGGGGATGAAAGGCAAGCAGGTGAGCTGACTGGCCACCTCCTGTGTGCATTCCGCGCTGGTTCTCTGGACGTTACCATGCCCACGGGCCGCTATTGCTCCCTGTTGTACTCTGGGAAAATTGAGGCTGGGTCAGGCGGCCCCAGTGGGTCCAGTTTGGGCCAAGTGGGTAGCTCGGCTGGGACAGGGCAGGGCAGAGGGACGGGGGCTTTGTCTAGAAGGTCAGGCCTTCTCTCACAGCCGGGGCCGTTGCTGTCCAATCTCCGGGCTCAGGCTGGTCCTGGACTGTCCTGGTCCCACCGGGCCCAGATTGCTGTGCTCTGTCCCCCTTCCATAGGTGACACGCTCTTTTGTGCATTCCTTCATTCATCTCACCTTTACTGAGGGCCACTAGGTGCCAGGCACTGGTCTGGGCACTGGAAAAAAGGGAAGAAGTCTGTCCTTGGAGGACTTACCGCCTAGCCGTTCGTCGTGGGGGGTGGGGAGGAGCATGAAGCTCCTGGGCGAGGGGGACCGTGGGCCAATCACTGCTGAGGACGCTTCATCTGAGGAAAGACACAAGTGGCACTTCATTTACCCGGCTTGGAACTAGAGGGATTTTTCTGGATAACTGAAACCAACTGCATTTAAAACCTAGTATGTCTTCCTTATTGTGCCACTTAAAGATTTTTTAATTATGAAAATACATACCAGACAATAATTTTACTGTCATAACTGATTCGACTGATCAGTATATTCTTTTTTATTTTAAGATTTTATTTATTTATTTTTAGACAGAAGGGAAGGGAGGGAGAAAGAGGGAGAGAAACATCAATGTGTGGTTGCTCCTGGAGCGCCCCCTACTGGGGACCTGGTTGCAACCCAGGCATGTGCCCTGACTGGGAATCGAACCGGCAACCCTTTGATTTGCAGCCTGCGCTCAATCCACTGAGCCACACCAGCCAGGCCAATCAGTATATTCTGTCTACGACATAACACGCCACTCATTCCCCAATGTGCATGGCCTCCTAATTATGTATTTTTCACTCACAGAAGTTCTTATAAGATTCACTTCTCTGGCATGAAACTGAATCTAACTCATCTCCCCATCTTTTTTTAAAGATTTTATTTATTTATTTTTAGAGAGAGAGAAAGGGAAGGAGAAAGAGAGGGAAACATCAATGTGTGGTTGCTGCTCGCGGGCCCCCACTGGGGACCCAGCCCACAACCCAGCCATGTGCCCTGACCGGGAACTGAACCAGCGACCCTCTGGCTTGCAGGCCCGCACTCAATCCACTGCGCCACACCAGCCAGGGCTCATCTCCCCATTTTAATGCAAGCATTTTGTTTCTGGATTAATACCACTCGCCCTCTGAATTTAAAAAAGAAATATCCCAGCAAACACCCTAAGGACCAACATGTCACATACATGTGATGACAAGCTGTCACAGTCCTTTGCACCTCTTTTGGGGAAAGACTTGGTGAGATGGGGACCACCTTCCCTGCCTTCCTGAGCTGGCCAAGCAGGGGCTTTCGACGCCATGGTGCCACGGAGAGAACTGGCCTGGCGCGGCCTGTCTCCTGTGAGGCCTCGAGGACTCGGGGCAGAGATTGTGGATCAAATCCCAGCTCCACCATTTCCTCACCGTGTGACCTGGGACCAGTCACTTCCCCTCTCTGGGTCTCATGTCCTTTCCATCAACTGAGGACAATGAGACAATCCATGCAACATACACAGGATGCCTGGCACGTTGTTCGTGCTCAGTGTCAGCAAAACACTGAGAAACGACAAGCGGAAGGACTGGCAGTCTACCCTTGGGGCCCCTTTCTGTGTTGAGGTTGACACTGTAACATCACCCTGAACACCGTCTGTCCTTCTGTGACAGAGTGACGCACCCAGCCCGGAGAACCCTCAAGGAAAGGCCGACAGCTGATGCGCGCTGTGTCTGCAGCAGCCAGCACGGCGCAAGCAAGCCTCAGCCGGCGCATCCAGCTTGCCTCTGCACCAAAGGCCCCCAGGCGCCGCCGGCCTCCTCCCGACCCGGCGCCTTCTCTGCACGCAGTCAGCTGGCACTTGCCACCACTCGGGCTGGATGCGCCTCACCCCTCATCACCCTGGATATGTTTACTGACACCCCCTTCCTGTGCCGCCGCTCCCCGGCCTTCACCCTTAAGGATGAGGCATGCTGGGAACGAATGGCAAGGCCCTAACACAGAAGTGCCTCCTGTGTGCTGGGTCCCCTACTAACCAGTCCATACCCGTGGTCAGTCTCGGACCCTCTCCACCATCCTGGGAGGTAGGTAGCATCTTCCCCTCACCTCCCATGAGCAGCATTGGAGAGATGAGGAAACTCATCCCAAAGTCACAGAGCAAGGCTGTGTGGAACCTGGATTCAAACCCAGACCTGGAAGTCCAGAGCCTGGGCTGGCCGACTCAGGGTCCTCTCCACTCAGCCAGAGCCCCCGGGTGGCCTATTTGTCCTTTCCTTCAAGCCCAGCCCAGGTGGTCCCAGGCCATGAGACCCACCCAGAGGGGAAGGAGAAGCGGAGTAGTCCTGACCCAGGCCCCCGACCCCAGTCCCCAAGCAAACAAAGCCCAGGGTCTCTCTTCTAAGTGGGGACTTTCCCAAAGTGCCAGGCCTGTTTCCTGGAGGTGGGACGAGGAACAAACAAATCAGAGACCCAGAAACTGAAATGCTGAAGATTGAAAGACAGACAGAAAAAAAAAAACCCTAGAGAAATGAGCCTAACGGTCCCAGAGGTGGTCAGAGAGAGAAGGGGGAGGGTGGGGCGGGAAGAGGAGGGAGAGAAGAGGGAGAGAAGGAGAGCCAGGGAGAAGGCATGAGAGAGAAATTCATGTAGCGAGAAATGGGAGAGGGACAGAGGCAGAGACACTGAGGCAGAGAATGAGAAGGGAGAGAGGAGCAGGGCCCAGAGCGAGAGGCTGAGGGTGTGTGGACACCGAGACCCCTCACAGGGCAGTGGAGGGGGCGGGGCTGCTGGCAGCCGCAGAGGCTGTTTCCGCTGCACCCCTTATCAGCCTGCTGCCAGATGTTCAGATCCGATGCCAATGTCAGAGAAGTCCACAGTGCCGGGTCAAGGCCGTGGCCAGCGGGAGCCTCAGCTGCAGTGTGGGGAGGGGGGCCGGGGGACGGCGAGAGACCTGCCTGCTCTGCCCGCTCTGCCTCGCGGCTCTCTGGGCAGGACCACCTGGTGGGGGTGGGAGAGGCAAGGTGCCTCTGGGGACTTCTCTGGTCCCAAAGCAGGGGCTTGAGGAGGCTCTCGGCAATGTGTGGACACGTACACCTTTGCACACCCCCACGTTCGAGGAAGCACAGGGACCCACGAACACACAGACCCTCACTTGTGCACACGGATGCACAAAGCTACATGGGGGCGGCTCAGTCCTGCGCACAGTCACGCACAGCCCCACTCTGCCCGGTCCGCGTGGTAACTGCAGCCCCTCACTTGAGCCCGGGCCACAGCCAGAGCAGCCTCGGGGTTCCCAGGACCCACCCCGCTCATCTATGAATGGGACACGCACAACACCTTCCGTGCCCTCCAGGACGAGGCTGAGGGACCTGGGACCTTCCAGAATGTGAGGCTGGCAAAGCCCCTCAGGAGCAGATGCAGGAATTGGGTGACTGGTGGGGCTGAGGCTTCAGCCTTGGGCCTGGGCCTCTCCGCCATGCTCCTGGAGCATGCAGCGCAGCTGGGGCCCCTTCCTGGGGTAGCTTATCTCCCAGTGCACGCGCTCGGCCCTCAAGGGGTGACCCAGCCTTGCTCCCCACATTCCTCTTCAGCCACGCAGCCGGTGGGCCCCCCACAGCCTGAGCCAGGGCCTGTACTTGGGGGTGGTCAGAGCAACGAGTCAGAGCCACCCCACTGCCCTCTTGGCCCCAGCCCTTGGCAGCCCTGTCTTTGCTTCCCTCTGCTTTCGGCTCTGAGCATCTCTGATGTTGTCTCTGCCCAAACTCATCAGTTTTAACCTCAGTCTTCCTCTCGGAAGGTCCCAGCTTGTTTCTCTTTCAGTCTCTCTCTCTCTTGGGTCCTTGAGTGGGACCAGTCAGGAGATATCTCTGCTCTTCTTTCTGGCTCCTGGTGGCCTGCCTCAATGGGAATGTATGTGGGAAATCGGGCTGTGGGCAAGGGGCAAAGGGTCTCAGCAAGCGAGACTTTTGACGTATAAGGGGTGAACTGGAGCAGGCCAAGCAGCAGAAGACCCCCAACCCACAGCTGCAAGGACAGCCAGATAATGGACATTGATGAGGGCGTGGAGCTGGTGGGCTCCCCGGTGTAGCAGAGAAGACTGGGGGGTAGGGTAGGAGGAGGAAGCTAGGGCTGGAGGTTTCTAGGCCTGAGGGCCTCCTTCCTGTTTGTTGGGAAGTGGCTGCCTCAGAAAGCTGCTCAGGGGAGAGGAGGGAGGCCACGGCGACTTCCAGGAAGCTGGTCCGAGGCCACAGTCCCTGTGCCCACATGGGGCCCGCTGGCCCTGGCTTAAAATAGCGCAGTGCCTCTGCCAGGGATGCCAGGCCCAGGCCAAACCCCACGGGGCCGCTCGCTCCTGCTGGTGCTGCCAGCCGAGCCCTGGGGCAGGGGGTGGGCAGGGGGAGGATACACCCAGCTCTTCAGTCCTCCCCAGACTGAGGCTGGAGGCTGTGTCTGGACAATGTAGGACGGCAGTTACAGAGAAAGCAGGATTCCTGAGTTGGAAACCCTGGATTCAAGTCTCAGCTCCAACACTGACCAGCTGTGAGACTGGCCGGTCCATCTTGTCTCCCTGAGCCTCAGTTTCCACTCTCATGAAATAGCATCTTCCCACCTAAATGAGATCATACTTGTAAAGTCTTCAGAATGCTGCCAGGCATAATGCAGACCTAAAAGGTGGCAGTTTCCTTTGCCTCTCTTGCTGGCTGCTAGTCCAACTCCTCACCCTGAGGAAGGGCCCCCTTGGAGCTTTCCCCGGTTCCTACACTGCTCCTAGGACTAGGCGTTGAACAGGGAAGGTCCGTGGAGAGGGAGCTTGCAGGGAGGGCAAGGATGGGACTGTGGTCTCCATGGTGAGACTTGTTGCCAAGGGAACAAGACTCCAAGAGCCCTGGGTCTGACAGTTGAACACTTTTGCCACAAGATCTCAGGCAGGCTGATTTTAGGGGGAACTAAAACTACGGTGGGCAGCCAGGCCAAGGCCAGGCCAAGCCACAGTGGTGGCTTCTGGCTCTGCTGACTTTCTGCTATTGGGGTGTGAGAGGCTGCAGCTCGCCTCACACAGCTTCCTCTTATGGATGGACTTCACGGAGCCCCAACTTTGAACCAGCCTCGGCAAATCCTTACATGCCTACGACAGACACCGCCATCTCCATGTATCTGACAGGGAATGTGTGGATCGTAGGGGCATCTATCTGGGTCAAGGCCACATATGGCAGGTAAGGGGAAGAGCTGGAATCAGAACCGAGACGGTGAGACCCCTGATCGATGTGCCTGCTGTCACACAAGCTGCCTACAGGAAAGGATCCCTGGAGAGAGCTGTAGGAGCCACGCCCAGCCCGATCCCAACACCAACCCTGGCCGTCACTTCTGCCGGGTTCTGGCTTCAGACGGACAAACCCAGATGGGAGTTGTTTCCTCTTCAGTGACATCGACACGCTCGTACCCAGCGGGTTTGCGTACGAGTGAGGATCTCAGCGCACAGATCCTGACTGATAGGCACTCAATCAGCACGGGTTTAACATTCATTCCTGAGGTCACACACGAGCTGGGCAACCTTAGACAAAGACCTGACCCTTTCTGGGCCTGTTTCCTTATCTGTAAAATGGGATCATTACAGCACCAACCCTATAGGGTGGCTTCGAGGAGCCAGTAATTGAATGCACAGAGAACGCTTTGCCTTGCTCTGAATGTTAATTCTTCTTCTTTACTTCCAGATTATTTCCGGACACTCAAGGAAACCGAAAGCTCGGCATCAGTTAAGTAGCAATTGACAAATTTAGAGCAGTGTTCTTGATTTTGTTCCAGGGAGCACTGTCCCAACAGAATCTTAACAAGAGGAAAAAATGTTTCATGCCCAAATACTTCTGGGCAGACCCAAAGTACTGTATTTTTCGGACCATAAGACATACCTAGATTTTAGAGGAGGAAAATAGGAAAAAAAATTTGAAGCAAAAAATGTGGTAAAATATTTAATAACATAAATAACGTAATATTTCACCAATGTAAATATAAACAGAACATTTGGTCTATAAGACGCACCCCCCCCCAAATTTGGGGGGAAAAGTGCATCTTATAGTCTGAAAAACATGGTAGTTTTCTTTAGAAAGGACTTCTCAGAGCCCTTCCTATGCCAATGAAGGTTGGGGATCAATAAGAGAAAGAGGAAGTGCAGCATTTCCCAGATTTTTGGCAAAAGAATTCCTACTTCTTTTCCCACGGGGCCACCTTGTGGGTGGCTCTGTTCCGAGAGCCATATGGACTTGGCGTCTGCAGCGGTCTGCACATATCCAGGGCAGCACTGTTTTCCTGACCAATTTGGTTGGGTCCACTCTTTCACCTCTTACAGAAATTAATCCTTTAGCCCTGGCTGGAGTAGCTCAGTGGATTGAGCGCAGGCTGCGAACCAAAAGGTCGCCGGTTCAATTCCCAGTCAGGGCACATGCCTGGGTTGTGGGCCAGGTCCCCAGTGGGGGCCACATGAGAGGCAACCACACATTGATGTTTCTCTCCCTCTCTTTCTCCCTCCCTTCCCTTCTGTCTAAAAATAAATAAATACAATCTTAAAAAAAAATAGAAATTAATCTTTTATCATTGAAGAGTTTTGTTTATTGTGTTAATCGCAAACAGTTCAACCTGAGGCCATTACTGAGCTTTGTTACAAACTCCAGACATTCATATTCAGCACTACTGAATTGCTAAGGCCGGGCAGGGAGGAAGCCTGTTGTAACTTTGGTTATCAGATAGACCTGATTGAAAAGCCAATCTGGTGGTTTACTCGTTATCCTGAGCAAATTGCTTCACTTCCTTGAGCCTCAATTTGCTTAGAGTAAAATGGGACTGAGACCCTAACTTGCAAAATGCTTATGAGCATCACAGCAGACAATGCACAGAAAGCACCAGTGCCCCGCGCTCACTAGGCGGCCAGCAAGCGTGTTCCTTCCCCTCCTCGCATCTCTGTCTTATCTGTTCCCTCTTGTGGGCCGCGGAACAGTCTACTAATTAGTTCTGCAGCATTTCCTTTGTTCTAAAACCTCTTTCAAACCACAAGGGCTCTCTGGTCCCTTGTGCTGGAGGAGGCTGAGGTATGGGAAGGCAGCTGGGCTTCCCCTCATTTCACACGTGAGGATTTAATAGACTTTTTGATCAGACTCTCCTCAGCCTTTATCTTCCCCAACCGAGGAGCCTTCATCTTTCCCATCTGTCTTCACACAACCCTCCGCCCAAGCTCTGGCACCTCTCTGATTGCATGAACAGCAGAATTACAGGACAGTTGGGCTTTTGAGTTAGGCAGATCTGGGTTCAAGTTCAGACTGACAGTTCCTGTGTGACTTTGGACACATCCCTTGACCTCTCAGAGCCTCCATTTTCTCACCTCTAGAAAGCCTCATCTGTTTTCTGGAAGGACAAGTATTAATCAGATGGACCACAGTGACATACTGGGCAGGCCACCCCCCTGTACACTGCTGTCACCGAGGTGAAGCTCTTTCCTGAGACCTAGCAGATGGCTTTCCTTCCCCAAACTCCCAGCTGTGGCAGTCAGGGCTCCCAAGTGCTTCTCCAGCCTCAGCTCTCGCTAACTCCTTCCATCTGCCACCACTCCCGCCAGGCTATCCCTTGTACCTGAATATTCTGTATTTTTTCTGATTCACAGCTGGATCTTCAAACATGCTGATGATCCCTCTCCTTGGTCTATTCTCCCCCATCTGGTGGCTTGCTTCAAGGCCCACCTTTTAACACTTAATCTGTGAAGCCCTTCCAGAGTAGAACCAACCACTTCTTTAGGTCATTACAACCCCGCGCTCATCCTCAGTAACAATCCAGAGCCCCCTGTGCAGCAAAGGGCTGTGTCTGCCTCTCCCAGGAAGGTTCAGTTCCTCTAGTTGTATCGCTTTCTGGCTGGGTGGCCTTAGATGAGTCCTTTCACTTACTCTTAGCTTCTTCATTTATAGAGATGAAAATCCTTCAAGTTCAAGGAGGTTCAGGTTTGTGAAAGGTCCCAACCCAGAGCCAGGTACAGAGCAGGCACCTCAGTCACTGCTGGTTCGTGAATTCGAGCAGTTTGAAGCGACATCCCTCTGCCAGACCCTCGGCAAAAGGAACTGGGGCAGGGGTCAGGTGCAGGCAGGAATGACAGATCTGAAGGCATGAGCCAGCTCCTTAGGATACCCCCCCGTCACTCCCCAGAACGCCAGACAAGATTCACAGACAGATGCCATGTGCAGGATTCACATTTATTGGTTCAAATACAGTACCTAACATTTTCTAAACATGCATTTCACACTAATTGGTCACATTTCCACAGGTAGTCAATTCACAGAAAAGGGCCCATCCCTCGCCAGCGGGCAGGGCGGGAGGTAGCAGAGGCCCCGCAGCCCGCAGAGCTCGCCCACCAGCACCTGGTCACGCGGGGTGACGGAGCCAGGCTGGCAGGAGGCCCTCGGCCGGCCCTCTGGGGACAAGGGCTCAGAGACATCCTGTTTACCTGATTCCTACACAGGACTGTGGGTGGAGGTGGATCTCGGATAGGTAGCCCAGGGCTCGGCTTGGGTACACATGTGCCACCAGAGTCCCTGACGCCAGGGCGGTGCTTCCTGCGCCTTGGATCACAGAAAGGAAACGAAGGCCTCTTCAAGGGGGTGGCTCGTCACCGGCCGGGCAGGTGTGAAGGACGCCC
Organism: Micronycteris hirsuta; assembly: GCA_004026765.1. Taxonomy (NCBI): domain Eukaryota; kingdom Metazoa; phylum Chordata; class Mammalia; order Chiroptera; family Phyllostomidae; genus Micronycteris; species Micronycteris hirsuta. The sequence goes on along the minus strand of PVJI01006810.1, from coordinate 24,690 downwards.
GGGACACGGCCCAGACATCACAAGGCACCCGCAAGCCCTATCGCAGGCCTGGGACGGCAACACAGACGAAAACACCGACACCCCAAGCAGGCGGGGTTCTCTCCCGACAGAAACATGTAAACAGAGCAGGAGCTACAATATTTTTTTCCCACAGGATTTTTCAGAGAGGAATCGACCAGGATGTCACTCAAGAGGTAGTATTTTTTTGTTTTTCATGGAAATTTGAGTCAACAACATTATCACCTATTATAAAACATTTCAGAGGAAGGAATAATGATCACCAAAGGGCAAAAATGATACTCTGGCCGGCAGGGCTGGCTCCAGGACTGGGAACTAGCTTCTATCAGTAACTCAACTTTTCTCTTGGGCTCGGAACAAGCTGCGGCCCGACTCGTAGCTTCCCTTTGAGCCTGCAATCAATTCCCAAGCAGGCTGTGGCCCGTTTACGGTTGCAGGCCCGACAAGGACTGGATTGGGCAGAGGGACCAGGGATCTTATGAGCAGGCAGAGGTAGGGCTGCTGTGGCTCACGTTCCAGGACAGCCAGGAAGTTTCAAGTCTCCAGGTAGCCCAGGAACAGCCCAAGAGGAAGCCCCAGCTTGCCCTAGATTCGTTGCTCTCTGGGGTCCTGCCTCTGAAGAAGCAGTCCAGGTCCGGCTCCCAAGCCCAGAGAAGCAGCTGTTGCTCGTGGTGGCCGAGAGAGGGGTTTCTGGGGACCCTGTAATTAAATACACATCCCTGAGCTGTGGCCCCAGAAACCCTCGCCTCAGGGCTGACCAGTTTCCAGCACCAGATAGAATGATCGCCGGTTCTCATCCTGAGACACAGAGAAACATCATTCACAGACACCGGACGTAGATCTAGCTTCAAGTCGAGGAAAAAGGGAAGAGTGATCAACTGCAAAGGCAGAGGGTGTGCAGGGGAGGCTCGTGGGCCATTTGGGGAAAGTAAGAGTAGTGGTTTTTTTGTTTAGTTTTTTGTTTTTGAGATTTTTTTTTTGTTTTTTACTTTAAAAAATCAATAAAGAAAATAAAAGGGCTGGTCTGAAAAAGACTGGATCTCTTAAAGCAATTGCAAAAAAAAAAATTAAAACAACAAGGAAAAAAGACATAGACCAGGGGCTCAGAGCGAGAGACTGAGAACCACCGCTCAACTTCCTGCCCGACAGGGACACCAGGGTCCCTTTACTTCGCCAGCCTCGGATGTGGCCTGGGGGTCACCCACCCTGGGCTCGCCTGGCTCTGTCTGTCCCACTCCCCAGGAAATCAAGAATGAACAAACTACGGTAAGAAACGGGCGGCAGAGCAAGGCTGCAAGCTCAGAGCCCAAGGGTTTTAGGGCCCTGGCGACACACTGGCTGTGGCAGGTACTCCTCTCCCTGAGAGAGGCGGTGGCAGGTTAAGAAGCAGGCCGGCATGGAGCGGGTGGCTGGCAGTATGCCATGGCGGCCCGAGGTTCCCCTATTCCTTCTCTGGTTCTGGAGACCGGGGCAGGGAGGTTCCCGCCTGCTGCCCTCTCTCCCTAGTGGTTCAGCCACCTCCCTCACGGGTTCGGCATGGAGCCTGGGTGTCTGTCCTTTGAGCCAGGTCGAGTGCTTTCAGGCAGGTTCTAGGGAGTTTCTCCAGACCAAGGTCAAGACCACCAAACCATGTAAAAGACTCCAAAAATCAACAAAGGAGCCAGAGAGCCTAAGTTGTAGGTGAAGTTCCAAGATTGCAAATTTTTGTCTTGGGTCAAGGAAACATTCAGAGGGGAGGAAGGGGAAAGCCTGTATGTTTCAATGCAGTGCAAGAAGGTGAGATTCTCCTGACCACACAGCTTTCGGGGTCGTATTTTCATGGCGGAAAATTTCTCACTCAGAATGAGTGCTGTTAGTGGCAGGAAATCAGAGAGGACAGAAGAGAGGGGAATGAAGAAACCACACGCACAACTTTTTTCCTTCTTCCACTAGCAAAAAGGCTACCTGTCAACCAAACATTATGGGAAGAAAGGCAAAAAACAAACACACCAAACCTCCCCCTCCAACCTTTCTGTGTCCTTCAAACCAAATTCACAAATACATCTAGTGGCTGACCTAATGTCTCCACGCTGCTAGCTACACTCCTACCACCTCCTCGTAACACCTGAGTTTGCAATGCAACACATTCACTTTACCCTGTTTAAAAAAGCCCACGTCATAAAAGGACTGGGTGCAGAACACATTAAAGGCGGTCCACAGGTCAGGCTCCGGCTCAGAACACACGGCCACTTGGCTCAGAGATTCTGCAGGGCACTCGGCAATGAATGGGCTCTTTGTTCCGTGGAATCTGCTGCAAACATTTGTAAAGATGGATTTGTACAATGGCAACTTGCAGAACCTTTCCCCCACTCCACAAATTAACAACTTGCTCTGTTTAATGCTGCATTATTGGAGAGACCATGTTCTTGCCTCATCAGAGAGCAATTTCCTTTGATACCCAACCCGCTGACAAAATGTGTAAGAGAAAAGCCATTTCAAATAATAATAATAATAATTTGACAGATGGAGGTCTAAGCAAAGAAAGATGGTGCACACAGGAGCCGTCTTGGAGAAGGGGTCTCTGATATGTGTCTCTTCCCTACGGTGAGGAAAGCAGTTGGAATCTGACCTGTAGCCAAAGAATGTGATCTGGATGGTTAAATAAACATTCAGGGAAACAAAACTGTTGTGAGCAGAGAAATAAACAGATACACACACAAATCTTCCCATTGACATGTGAAACAAACTCCGATTAGAGCTTTTCCTGAGAAGCGTATCTCTTCCTTCTTTCTTTCTTTCTCAGAGCAGTCAGGGAAATGGCACTGAGGAATAATGCTGTTGTAGACCCACCAAGGGACGAAGCCATCACTCTGCTGGTACCCGTAACATTTCATTGGGAAGAGAAATCACATTCTGACACAGACAACCCGGGCTGCACATGACGTGGAGGCCCACCGGGCCAGTTTGCTAGGACGAGCTGGGAAGAGAGCAAATGGCCTTTGACTAAACAGGCAAAAGGAGGTGCTGCAGGCCCGCAGGCCCACCCAGGATGCACCCCTCTAAGTGGTCTGTCTGCTGCACTGGCTACATGGGGTGCCTGGGTGTAGGCAGGAACAACGGCTGCAGTAAGGCAGAGGAGGGAAAAGCACCCAAGAGAGTTCCAAGATGGATATGGGTGGCTGCTGGCCAGAGCCACGAGGTCAAGGAACACTTCCCAGGACCAGGTGGGGCAGGCAGTGAAAGAACAAGGGGTCCGGGAGAGGGGGCAGCCAGGCCCTTGGGAACATGAGGTAGTTTAAAGCCCCCCTTCCCTCTCCAGGTGCTCAGGACTCCAGCTTTCCAGGCCATGGGCGGCCAGGCTACTGATACGCTAAGGGGCAGGTGGGCCACTCTGGACCTTGGACTTTCTGTCCTGAGGAATCCTGGTCTCATTTTGGAGAGATTAGAAGAACTCAGAGTAGAATGTAAGGGCAGAAATCCTGGTCAGTAGAATTAACGGTCCTTCCCACTGTGTGAAAAAGAGACTGCAGGTTTTGGAGTCAGTCCTGGGGTGGGACAGGATGGGATGGGGGGAGGAACAGAGAACTCCAAAGGAGGAGTGTTTATTCTTTTAGTATGAACTTTGTCCCAGTACCCCTTGAAGAAAGCAAGGCGACAGGAAAATAAATCAGTAGTGGGCACCAGGGTTCAGAGCACGACATTTCGTTCAGCTGTTTTTTCAGAGGGCCAAAAGGAAGTCAAATTGCTAAGGGAAAGGCAAACTTATGAGGGGAAGAAGTCTGAGGAAGGTAGGCCTTGGTAGACCAGACCAGGTAAGGAAACGAGGTAGCTGTGAGCCCGAGGGAGCTGGCAGGCAAGTCCCAAGGGTTACCTTATTGCCAGGACTTTGGATGTGAAGTTAACAGTGGCAGAAACTGACAGCGGTGGTCCCGATGGTGGGGCAGGGGCCCCACAGCATGGTGTGGGGACAGAAACCCTTCTCCCCGAGGACCTGTCTGGAGGGAGGATGCATAACTTCGATCTGGTCACTGTGCCCACTCTCTCTCCACCTCCACACTTTCCAAAGGAGAGAGATGGCTTAAACCCTCTTCTCCTGCCTCGCTCCCACTGCCTCGCCCGCTCTGCTCGGGAACCCTCCCAACACCACGCTGCCCTTTTATGGTGTGTGCTTTTCACCCGGCAGTTCTGTGGCTAGAAAAAGGCAGTTTGCTCTCTGACAGACAAACGCAGGAGTCTGCTGAGAACAGGTGGACAAAGTGGGGATGGTCACACCCCCCCTTTCCACTGAGGTAGTCGTCTTTGTCAACATTTATGGAAATAGTCATCTCAGCCCCATCCCACCCTCCCTCAAAATACAAAAAAGAACTATCTTTAAACAATGACAACACTGTAACATTAAACATCTTCACATTCTGTAAACTGCAAGGAAATGCATCGGCTGCATTCACACAAAAGCATGTGCATCGTGTTGAAGGCCATACATTCAACTCTGTCGTGAAATAAATATATAGAAAAATGAGCTTAAAAAAACAGACAAACAAACAAACACTCTTCTTGCTATGGAGGCGGCCGGCAATGCTGCTCCACAGCCTCCATCTTGGTCTCTGGCTCTTTCTTCCGGAGCCCGTCCTGCCCGCCCACGGCTCTGGGGTCGGCCCGAGGAGGGGCGCCGGGACAGGTCACTCCTTGCCCACACTTGTCTTGCAGGAATGCAGCACCACCTTAAAGAGGAGGGGCAGCTGCTCCAAGGGTACGTTCACCATTTTTCCTGAAAACAGGGGGGAAAAAGTTAGCAGTGGCTATCAGCGGGAGAGCGTGTTCCTCTCTGTACCGGCCGGGGAAAGGAGAACGCGGCCTGTCTCAGTGGCTGGGGCAAGGAAAGGGCCAGGAGCATCACAAAGGCAGACAGAACTGGGCTGATACCCAGGCCCGTTTCGGTGCCCGAGGGCGTCTAGCCAGGGTGCAAGGCATCCTCATTGCTATTACCCAGGGAATATGTACTCTGTGCTGGTGTTTAAATGCATTATCTCATTTCATCCTCACAGTGTCTCTGTGTGATTACTTTTTATCCTCATTTTACAGATGAGGAATCTGAAACCGAGAGGTATTCCTAGATGCCCTCTTAGAGCTAAAATACCACAAGAAACTTACATCCTGTTTTCTTTTTTCCCCCTGATGGATTCTCTACCTGGCATTCTATAAAAATTGCTCTTCATGGTAGTATAATGGGTTAATAAAAGTACTGAGGAAAAAAGGAGTGGGGTGTCACAGGGGCAAACCAACTGAGAAGTTCAGGGCTGCAGGGCGTACAGGTGTCTGCACTGGAGGACTTCTCAGAGCACTAACAGCCACTGTAAATATCGGGGCGGTGCTTCTCCCCAACAGTACCTTAGAGTCACCTGGGAGTTTAAACAAAATCCTGATGCCCTGGTCCCCTCTCATACCAATTTAAGCAGACTCTCTGGGGGTGCAACCCAAGCACGGACAATTTTTCAAAGCTTCCCAGGTGATTCCAAGCGTTGCCAGGGTGGAGAACACAGCTCTGGCAGGGGGGATAATAATGGACCTCCCTTTATTTCAGAGATCACGTGATGAATATTTCATTTGGCAGAATATCACTTTGAAAATTCTGAGACATAAATATCAGAACACCCCCAAAATTCCAATAGCTCAGGTCCAGTTCACATCTGCTAGATTACTCTGGGCCCAAAAAGTAGAATAAAAATTGCTTTGTCAAACCGAAAATTTTTTGCCTTCAAAATTATGCTGCTGAATTTGATGAGAACAATCTCGGTCTAGAGGTTCTGTTTCTGAGCTGCCCCTCAGGAAGTGCTGGGGAACTATGAACAACAATCTTTACCAAATGAAGTAAAGCAACAATAACTAAAACTAGAATTCTATATTTAAATGAACTTATTAAAATGTCAAGCAGCTCAGCAGGAGTCAAGACCAGAAAAAAACAACAAAAATTCTTTTGCAAGCATAGAACTGGGAAATTTAAAGATACCGCTTTAAATGAATGAGGCCCTAAAAACGTATAGGCAATTCTATGAAATGAAGTTCATTTTTAAAATTGAGATAAAATTAATTCACATAACATAAAACCCACCCTTTTAGAGCACACAGTTCAGGAAAGGAAGTTAACTTGAGAGGCTCTGAGCCTGTTCCCCACGTACAGAACGGCCACAGCGCCGCCGACCACCAGGCCTGCAGGGCCTTGTCTGAGCGTAAATGATACAAAGCCACAAAATGCCCCGCACGTCACGGGTGCTGAGGAAACTTTAGCTTCTCTTCTCTACAAAGAAAAGTCAAACTTCTCGTAGCCTAACTTTTCTGAGGGCAAGGGTAGTACTGCTTTCACACAGCTGGTCATGGGCTTGGAATGAGCATCCTGAAAACGCTGCTTGACTTGTTTTCTTCCCGAGCTAAGAAAAGCAAGAGAGTTGGAAACCTAGCACCCAGACTGTTACCTGCAATATACCGAATCTCAGGTAAGCACATCATGAGGTCAGGAAAGCGGTTGGGCTGATGTGTATATTTGTATTCAGTGAAGTCCTGGCAAATGTACCAATATCGCTTGTTCAACTGTTCCAGCTGTGAGGCACTGGTCAGACCCCTGACGTCTGTGAAGAAAACCACACAGGAGAGCGGGGAGCTTTCTAATGGGGAAGAAACACAACTCCTCGAATAGGTGCATATTTCAGTAAGAAGTTATTAAACATTGTTACAACAGGGGATCTTTTCTCTTTCTGACACAGAGGAACAAAGTTTTAGATCAGGGAAGAAAAATCAGATAAAGAAGGAAAAAATTATACAAGACAATCACTAGACCGAGCCCCCAGCTCCCAGCACAGGGCTGGACACAAAACAGGCACCAGCACATGCTGAACAATTAACCGAGTGAATAACCTACCCTTCCTAATTTATCCTTCACAGTATCTTTAAATTGGCCCATTGCGGGTATCTCATGTTCATGCTTGTACATATATGCACATGGTCTCCCGTGTTTCTGCTCATACTACTCTGTGACGTCATGCCACTTCTTCCTATTAGTATATAGAGTTCTGTCTCTCTCTCATCTCCTCGCACACACACACTCCTACCCCTTTTTTATATATAGAATCTGGACATTCTGTACATAAATACTACCCAGCGTTTGAGACCCAACTTAGAGTTCTCCTCTTCTACGTGGTTGCTGCTGATCTCCCACCATCTGAGGCTCAAGTAATGTGTCACATGCCAGCAGAGTATATTTCTTGATGCCAGGGACCTAGAATCTGTTTTTCAATGTCTTTAACGCTCTCCACAGGCCCGGGCCCAGGGGAGGCACACAAAATAACCAGATAAACGCATGAATGGTGCAGAAGCAGGAGGAGGAGGTTCGGCCAGCGTGGGGGAGGAGGAAGCAGAGAGGAGGGGACTGACAGTCTTTGGCCGAGGCAACTGAATACAGGACAGAGCACGCTTCATGCCATAGGCAGCAACACAGTTCTCCAAGAGCAGAGCACACGTGTGCTCCTTTGGAAAAAAAGAAATACAAATTCTCCTTCTTACTTTGGTCACCAGCAGCCACCAAGCACCGCTTCGCAGGCAGTGCTCCACACCAACCCCATTTGGCACACTTCTGATTAAAAGCCGTGCTTGCTACGCACGTGTGAGCTTCGGTGCGCCCCCACTGTGCCCTGAGGGGGCCATCAGAACCACTGCCAGCCTGCCACAGAGGCCTTATCTCCAACAGTTTCATCACTCTGCTCTTCTTCAGTCGCTGGTAAACTTGGTACACATTTTAAATGACGCATGTACTGTCCTTGATGTCTGCGTTTAAATGCATCGAAACTGACTAAACAAAGCGAATCCTCTTCCTTCCACTATGAGTTATAGAGACTGTGGCATTTACATTTGAAGAAAAAACCCAAAGCATGCCCTGCACTAGGATGATGAGGGAAGCACAGGCCTTCTAAGACTGGCACCCATATGGTGTGCCACGTTCTGTGTGACAGTCCCAAGGGTAAGGGGGGAATGAAACATGAGGGAAAATGTTCACAGCAAAAAAGGGCCCATTCTTCTCTTACCCAACCAAGCCACTCACCTTGATTTAAGAAGTTAATTGCTTTCATGCAAGCATACTCCTCATTGCTGACCTTCAGCTGATGGAACTTGTGATACAAGTAGATGAGCCGCTCGATCACCTCCATCCCTTCATCACTAAATCTGGGGAACAGACAGAGGAGTTAGCCATGGGCTCTGAGAGCAGCAGAGGTCAGGGAAAGGAAGACAGAGATCTCTGACAGCTCCTTAAGGCATCTAACATAAGAAAAAGGCTGAGGTCGGGGGAAATGGAATCCAGACTGTGAATGACAGGTGGATCCATGGTTTGTCAAGGGGCCAAGCAGGTAACTCATACAAGCTGCTGTGCCCAAGGCCAGGTAGGGTCGATCAAATCTAAAGCCAGTTCCATCACATAAAAGCTATGGAGACCTTGGGGAAGTCATATGACCCCTCTAAGCTTCGAGGTCCTCCTCTGTACAATAATAATGCTTGCCTGCTTGGGGTAACAGGGGCTCCTAAGGAGGTTTGGGATGTGAACGTGGGAAAATATGACATCATTAATATACTGCTATTGGAGAGGTACAGCTTCAGTATCAGTGGCAGCTGCCATGGTGACTCCATGCAAGCCTCTGTCACAATGCAGAAAAAGCTGCTGATTGTATTTTTCAGGTTCACTGTTTCCAGCAGGGCTGGGGTTATGCAGTGAAAATTTTTATTGGTATCCTTGACCTCGGCTAGGGGAGGAGGGAAACATGAAAGTCTCTGTGCTGGGCACTTTACAGGCGTTATCTTATTTCATTTTCTCAGCCCTATGGGCTAGGTGACTTACCACCACCACTGTACAGGGAAGAAACCTGAAGTTCAAAGAATAGAGGGGACTGGTCCATAAGCATGCAGCTAGGTGGTGGCAGAGCTAGAACTTGGAACTGGGGCTAATTCCCCAAGGCCTCAGTTTTCCCAATATCCAAGGTGGCATCTCACAGCAGAGGAGGCTCAATGCTCCTTTCTTTGGATTAGGAGTAAGCTCCTTGAGGAAAGACCAAGTTTGTAGGCAAAAGAGCACCAGGCTAGGGGACTAATACTCTGGGTCCTAGTGAGGAATGTCTCATAACAGAGATGGAATATCACCAAACCAAGGAGGCAAAAGCTTAATGGGGAAGAAGTTTATAAAAGCTGGGGTCAGGCCCAGTCCTCCCCTCCTAGGAGTGGGCCACAGAGAGCTCTCCAGACAGGTCTTAGATGCAACCCAGGTACAGAGAAGATGTTCAGCCCAAGGCTCCTTCCTGGCAATTGTGTTCAGATCTGGGTACCAAACATAATCGCACAGCCCTGTGCCAGGCAAGAAGGCCCTAACTAGCTAGGGTCCAGGACACCTGGGCACGTACTGCGGCTTTCTGTATGAACCCGTAGGCTTCGCAAGGTCTTGGCTTCTGGGGCAAGCAGGACATCTTTCTTCACTGGGGCCAGAGGCACCTGGACTTCTCGAGCACCAGGGGGAGCCACAGCAACAGCTCCTTCCACTGGAGCTGGGCCTTCCGCCTCAAGGTTGGGCTCCCAGTCAGTCTGAGCTGGGGCTTTTTTCATTCAGCTGATTTGAGGTCTGATGGCTGACTCTGTTTCTCTCTGTTCCTGGCCCAATGGCTTTTTACAACTCTATGATATTTTTCCAGACTGGCTGATAAGACAAATTTATATTGAAAAACCACTATAAATAAATGTATCAGCCACTGCACCATTGACTGGTCCATTGCTACTTGGCAGGCACTTTGTTAAATAGTCTACATGTTATTCCACTGGATGCGCCTGATAAATCCCCCAAATGGACGTTATATAATCCTCTTTGTCCACATGTGGAAACAAAGGCTCATGGGTTATTCCTTGGGCCCCTACTGCATTCTTACACTTTACCCTCCTGATGACTTGTGAGGTAAGTCACAGCGCCTCAGGTTAAGGGTGAGGGAGGAGAAAGGGGCCTCCCCCAAGGTTACACAGTAAAGGCGTAGTGGCGCGCCAAGGTTTAAGCCATGTTTTCCAATTCCCAGCCTGTTACTTTCTCAGCATGACACTGTCTGCTCCCTGACTGCCTTGCTCTTAGCCGGCAAGAGCAGGAGGCTGCCCCGTGCTCCTGCGGGGCGCCTCAGGGGCTCCGGTTCCCACAGGAACTCAGGCAGGGCCCGACCCAGAGCTGCCCTGCAGGGCTCCCGTGGTGCCAAGACTTGCAGGAGGCAGTGTCCCCAGGAGGGATGATCCCACCTCATCACAGTACTCAGTTGGCTACTTCTGTTCTTGAGAGGAAAGGGTCTTTAGTGCCAATTCCCTCCAGTATCTGCTTGGAGGGTGAGGGTGGGGTTGGGATGGCACGGGTAGGGTACAGAAAAGGAGGGTACAGCCTCTCGTCTGGTGGCTGAGCAAGCAGTGTAGCCAGCGGAGATAACACTGTCTCCCTTAATCAGCAGCCTCTCGCCCAGGCGCTTGCTCTGGCACCGCGGAACCTGCAGGTGTGTGGCTGCCAGCCAGACCCCTGGCCAGGAGTGCCAGCTTTATTCCTGGTTGAGTCCTGACCCGAGAGACACAAACGAGCTCCTAAGTGCCTGGCCTGAGCACATGCCCCAGCTCTGCCTTTTCTCTTGGGGAAAGCACACATCTCTTTTCCAAATTTCTTAGGACAGGCTACCATCATGGACCTGAGGCAATGGTAGGGGGATGGCAGCCAGCCCAGCAGCCCCCACTCAGTATCCACAGCCTGACTGCAAAGCTTTCCTCCACACCCCGCATCCCACCCCTTGATAAACAAATTGTTCTCTGTCTCATGGGCCGGCTTTCTCCTGCAGCCGTGCCTCCTCCACATCTGCTCACTCCACAGTTCTAACGCCCCTGTATTCCCTGTCTACAAATTATCAGCATTCAAAGCCAGAAAGTTGGACAAACACACCCATTCTTCTTCTGGGTCCCCATTACACAAGCATGCTAGGACAAGGAAAACACTCCCGCCAGGACCCCCACACCACTGGGCCGTTCAGGCAGCACTTGAAGCTGACACTGTGTAAGTTATGTCCCACCAAGGGGGCCGAGAGGCCCAGCTGCCTCTTCTTCACTCATCTCCGCGCACTGCGCTCAGGGGCGGTCATCCGCCCCAACCTCAGGGGCGCTGCCATCTCAGCACCACAGACAGACCCCAAGGTGAGACTGTAGGACAGAGTAATGGCAGACTCCATCTCTTTCTAGCCTTTTTTTTTTTTTTTAAAGACAAAGGAGGAGGGAGGAAGAGAGGAGAGAAACATCAATGTGTGGTTGCCTCTCACATGGCCCTCGCCTGCAACCCAGGCATGTGCCCTGACTGGGAATCGAACCAGGACCCTTTGGTTCCCAGCCCGCACTCAATCCACTGAGCTACACCAGCCAGGGCTCTTTCTAGCTCTGTAGCCTAGAGTTTTCACCTCTCTGAGCCTCATGCTCCTCACCTAAGGAACAGGGATAATACTGGTGCAGTCTCTTAGGGTGGTGGTGAGGACTAAAATAATGTTTGTAGAGCACTTAAAATGGAATTTGGCACAATAAACAATCTATAACTCTTAACAACTATCGTTATTAATAGCATCAGCACTATCACTCCCATTACCACAGCAAAAAAAAAAAAAAAAAAGATTGTGTTTCCTAAACATTAAAGCTAGGGCATGAGCAGGAGCGCTGGGAGGGAAACTTCCAGAGGTCTGACAGAAAGGCAGCTCGCGCTCATGAGGTGCAAGTGCCCATAAAGCCCGTCTAGTGCAAAGGCGTCCTCTCCTGAGCGCGAAGGAGTCTTGATTAGGGCCAGGAGCAGTCTCTGGCTGGTGCTACAATCTGCTTTAAATCAAGTTCACCCAGCTCACTGTCTGATAACAGCCTGATTAAGGAAAACGCGCACCATAAATTTGATTCAATATTTGAGAAGAGAAAAGGAGGCGGTCATGCATCATCTGGGAAAAGCCCTTTCATGACAGCGGGAACTCACTTGCACTCAGGAGCTGTGAAAAAGCAAAGGCATCTGCAGGAGTGGGATTATGCAGAAGTGGGCAAGGCAGGAAAGAGCTATGGCCAATTACAGACTCCACGCCCTGGGTTTCTAGCAGAGAGGGGACTGCTTCACAGTGATGAACTTGACTTCAGAGGTTCTCAGAGGTCCATTTCCTCTGACCTCTTGGGCACTTCCACATGCATCTCAGACTCAACAGACCCCAAATCAAATTCAGAGTGGCTCATCTCTCAGCCTGTTCTTCCCCAGCTCCATTATCTTGGCTGAGAGATTGGCACCCACCTGCCTGGCAGCACCTCCGACTCATCCACTTACTGAAGCCCCACTGACGTTACCCCCGTGCCCTCTCCCAACTCACTGCTGCCTTGGCCGGGCCTTGTTTTCTTTCACCCGGACTAAGGAATATCCTCTGCCCTAGCCACCGCCCTCTGGCGTTGTCCAAGCCAATCCATCCCGAGCTTTACAACTACAGGGATCTTCCTGAAGTGCAACCTAACCACATAACCACTCCGTTTAAAAGTGTCCTGTGACGTAATGCTACTTATACAGTAAAATCCAAATTCTTTGGATAGGCATTTGAGCACCTTCGTGACCTGTCTTTTCTGTCCCTTTCTCTCCAGTCATCTCCCCATCTCATTTTCTCAGATACATTCTCTCTGTACCCTATTCCACAGGACTGCTTTTGGTTCCCTGCACAAAGCAACCATCCAGGATCTCTAACTTCGAGGACTTTGTGTTACTCTCATGCCTTCCTCCTGTTCTCTATAATCTACCAAGAAAAATCCCACTTTGAGATGCAGCTCAAATTTTTTCTTCTGGCGAGCATTCCTTGATAAAGTGAGTAGAGGCACTCACTCCCCAGCCTATGCTTGAAGTCCCCCACATGCCCCTCCACTGCCACCAATATCACCCTAGACTGTAGGCTGTATCTGCTTCTATGTGCCTCCCAACACCCTAAACCAAGAATAGGGACTCTCATCTCAGAATCAGAAACCATGTCTGCATCGCCTGTCACCCCAACACCCTTCCTGCCAACACATGGTAAGTGCTTCGGAAATGGGTGTGGAATCAGAACTAACATGGTAAGTCTAACTCACATTTTTCCATTGAAGGTTTCCATAATTGACTAAGGTCCTAACGACAAATCTATTTCTTATCCTCAAACTCTCTTGAGAGCTCAGCAGCAACATGTGTTTGAGTCATATTTGCTCAAAAGAACTTTCTGTGATGATGGAAATAGTCTGTATCCGCACTGGCCAATATGTAGCCACTAAGTACATGTGGCTACTGAGCACGTGAAATGTAGCTAGTGCAAAGGAAGCACTGAAATTTGTTTTAATTAACTTTAATTAACTTTAAAAAGCCACCTGAGACTAAAGGTTACTATATTGGACAATGCAGCTCCAAATTCTCCTTGGTAAAGAACCTTCCTAGGAAATAAAACTTTCCTCACTAACTCAACTGTTACTGGGCTCTGCCTTGCTCTTGGGGTATAAGAAATTGGACACAGTGGATAGGGTGCCTTATAAAGCTCAAAGCCACAGAGAGCCCTGCACGACCAGCATTCCCTACCTACCTGTAGAAGGCCCAGGAAAACCCATCACTTTAGAGGGAGTGAACCCCACAGGCAGATTTCGTAGGCAGTCTTGGGGTGCACTGGTGGATTCAGGACAAAGGGAAGTCGGGCTCACTGGGCCAGCTCTGCAAACCCTGACAATAACAGAGCCGGCTAACTGCTATCCAAACACGCAGTCAGCCCAGAGTTACGGAGCAGGAGATAGGAATTTGATGGAAACAATGAATTAGAGGCTCAAGACAAGGGGTTAGGTCATTTGCAAAATCAGATAGCTCTGTTTACACGACAAAGTGTCAGCTGGGTTCAAAACTCTGTCATTTATAGATCACCCTGAAGCCAGCAGGCATCACTAAAAAGGAAATATTAGAAAACCAGGGGAGAAAGTCAACACCCAGACTCCGCCTTCCCTCAGCTGTGCACAGGGCCCTTGAGGGTCTCGGAGCTTCGTTTTCAGCCTAAGTCTCAGCTTGTCTTTATGCCATGTGGTTGGGTGCTGGAGGGAGACACACCCCAGTCCTGTGTAGAAAAGTGTGGGCATTCCACCCTCTCTAGCTTTCATTGCTGGGCGTATATGTTTTCTTCCCTCTGTCTCGGTGCTCTGGAATCCCAAGATTTCCACCATTTTATATTGTCCAGTAAAGGTGAATGATTTAAATATCTACTCCAATGTTGCTTTAAGCTTTACTTTTCACATGGCGAAGTTAATAAGCCAGAGAAAAGCTGTATAACTGGTCACCTGTCCTGACTTCGGGTAGCACCACGTGCTCCAGGTCTCCAAGAGTGAGTGAGTACAAGACCTGCTCCACACAGGGAGGCTGAAAGATGCTGGCCGGCTGAGACCAGACTTTATGCTAGAAAACATCGAGGAGAACAATAGTCTCCTAGTCCCCTGCTCTTACCGCATCTCAGATGTGGTAAAAGAACCTAAGGCTTTGCAGTGGGGCAGGCACAGGTTCAAATCCAGGCTCTGGATTCAAACTCAAACACCCTCAAGGGCAGATCTCTCTCTGAACTTGAGTTTTCTCATCTATACTACAGGCATAACCATACCTATAATGCTGGAGGCTATGATAAACAAGTAAGGCAATCATCAAGTACCAAGTCCAGGGCCCAGTACACAGCATGTGCACCGCAGTGAGTCCTGGGTCTTGTTCTCAGACTGTAGAACTATATCTTGGGGCCCCTCACTTTATAAGCTAAGTTTAGACTTCTGTTTTTCCCAGATATGTCATCTTACCTCGGTAATCCAGATGTGATAAAAATAACAGCTCAGCACTCTGCCAAGCTTCGCTGCACAATATCATTTACTTCTCACAACTGCCTTGTTGGGGAGGTTTTATTAACCCATTTGGTATTTGTATTGCCATTATCCCATTTTATAAATTCAGAACCCGAGGATCAGAGACTTGACCAAGGTCATAAAGCTAGTTGGTGGCATAGTAGGGCTTTTTTTTAAGATTTTTTTAAATTTATTTTTTAGAGAGGCAAAGGGGGGGGAGGGAGGGAGAGGGAGAGGGAGAGGGAGAGAGAGAGAGAGAGAGAGAGAGAGACATCAATGTGTGGTTGCCTCTCATGTGGCCCCCACTGGGGACCTGGCCTGCAACCCAGGCATGTGCCCTGACTGGGAATCAAACCTGTGACCCTTTGGTTCGCAGCCTGCATTCAATCCACTGAGCTACACCAGCCAGGGCCAGAGTAGGGCTTTTAATGCCCATCCTCTGGAGTGTCAGGCAACCCTGCTGCCTTACAGGGATGACAATGGTCTGGTTGCTTGGGAACGCCTCCTTAGCCAGCCGTCCTCACCTGTGTAGTTCTTCATCAGAGGGTGAATACTTGGCAGTGACATCAGCCAGCTCCCCAAAGATCTGCTTGCTGTAAACGGTGAGGGAGGAGAGCAGAATTAATTCCTGCCATGTGGAACTCAGGAGGCACGTGTAATCCTTGATTGAGAGCTCGCAGAAGAAAGGCAGTTTCTTGATCCAGGCAATCTGCCTAAAGAGCAGCTCGTCAGCCAGGCGGCAAAGCAGGGCAAACAGCTCTGCCTGGGTCACGGCGTATCTAGAGGGTAGAGACAGGGGCAAGTCACTTCCAGCGGCCAGAGGCTGAGGAAGGGGGCACAGGGAGAGGAAACTCCTAAGGGTACAAAGGGTCTCTGGCAGTGAGCTCCTTGCCTGTCACCGTAATCTCCAGCTCCATTCAGTTCAGTCTGATAAAGGGGCAGGACTAGAGCTAGCAGCAAACTCAGGGCTGCAGAGGCGGGTTGGGTGAGAAACGGTTGCTAGAGAGAAAGGAAGCTTAGAAGTTTGTGCAGTTATCAGGGAGCATGGCTTTTAAAGTTGGCGTCCCCTAACGCCTCATGCGTTAGAGAAAATTCCCAGTCATCCTGCAGTTGTTTTGGCAATGAGGGCTCCCTTAGGGGGATCTGGTGCCCACCAAATACGGGGACTGGCAGAAAAACGAGCTGAGGCCAAATGGCTGAAAAAGAACAGAACAAATTCAGAAGCTGTCCCTGCTCTCACTGCACCCCCTGGTGGTGACAGCTCAGGAACTGGAGTTAGAGTTGCTCAGCCCTTCTCGACAACAGCAGGACTCAAAGAGCAGGGCATTCCTCATCTCTGGGCTGGACCTCAAGGCCCCTGGCGTGACTCTTCCTCTCACCCCTGTGTCCACATTTATAAAGCTTTTGTGTGGTCTTCTTGTAGATATTTGAATTTTCTCCTTGAAATTAGAGTCTAGCTTAAGAAACCTGAAGGTACTTCTCGGAGGGGGTCTAAGCCCGGAAATACTCAGCTAGCATATGCTCCAGGCCGAAGGAGCACTGGGTGCAGCAATGGATCGGTCCCAAGGACTGAACTATCACCGACTCAGGTCAAGCTGACAGAGGGCTGAAAGAGCATCCGTCCATCCGCTCAGGCCTGCACACAGTGCACACAGCACGTGGGCATGTTGGCTGGGGATGCAGGCAAGCTACGACTGGGTACTGCCTTCGGTGTCTTGTTAAGGAGCCTAACCTGAAGTATGATTATCCCCAGAATAATAGCTCATCTCTGGCTCAGAAGTGCTCAGATCTATCCCAGGGTTTGGTTTACCTAAGCCCAAGCAGAAACAAAAAAGCCCTTTCTTAGGGCTTCAGTACATAGGGACTGGTTAACAGCCTGAACTCTATGAGAAAAGACACAGGAGAAAAATAAGGGACCGCTGTCTTCGAAGATAAAGCACAGACTTACCCTGAGGCTGAGTCATCACTCACTATACCTGACATATTCTGAAGCCTGTGATAAAGCAGCCAGGGATGAAGGTGGACGTGGGGCAGGGATTATTTTGAAGCTGCAAGGGCTAAACAGGGCAGGGCTCACTCACCCATCCTCGATCAACATGGGCGTGCCCAACGGCTCCAGGTCCTCAGCTGACACCAGCTGGTGAATCAAACTGTACGACTGCGGATCCAGGCTGCGAGCTTGCGGGGGCAGAAGTGGCGAGTGGGCAGAATAGTTAAAAAGGTGCGGTATGTATTGATAGTGTGGAGGCACAGACATCCCCATGTACTGCTCCCTGAAGGCCATGAATCCATTTAGTTCCACAGACCTACTAGAGAGAAAAGTCTCATGTCAAGCAGAATCTGGCAGGTCCACTGCCTACTCAAAGGACATGGTCCAGAAGGTGGCTCAGGCGTTCTTTGGCCATGTAGTCTGTCTTCATCAAGCCAGGGACATAACTAATGGTTACATGCACCTCTCCCCTATTAGATAGGTACTCTGTGAGTGTGTGTACATACGGTTTACCAGCAGACACCCAAGACCTGGCAAAGTGGATACTGAGTGAATACTGGCTAAATGAATTCTTCATGCAGGTGCTGCATTTAGGGTTTTTAATGGATATGCACAGACTATGATGACAAAGGTGGGTGTTTTATTTTTTTACTGCTAAGAAAACTATGGACAGGCTAAGTGCCTTGCCAGGCCACAAAACAAATCTGGTACTTAGAAGAAAAAAAAATCTGGCACATGGCAACAACTCCCTAAACATTCAAAGGAAGGAACAAACTAAGGAACTGAATGAACACAGGTTATAAAGAAATATGAAGAAAAAATCAGATTCTTATCTTCCTTCCCTGTTTTGGAGAAATCTAGCCACTCCCAACCAATTACAAATAAAACATCCTATAGTTTTACCTATATGCAACTCCTGTAACAGGGATCAGCACACCGCGGCCCATGGCCTGTTTCGGTGAATTAAGACTTATTGGAACATAGCCGTCCATTCACTGACACACTGTCTCTGGCTATTTTCGCACTAGGATGGCACAGTTGAGTAGCTGAGCCCCAGACCATAGCCCTACAAAGCCTAAAATATGTACTATCTGGCCTTTATAGACAGTCTGTTGATCCCTTTTCTGTAAGAAAGATTTCTGGGGAAAGCAAGCATTCCCTGGTAGCTGATGGCTTTATTTCACACCTAACAACTAACTTAAGTTACCGTTCTTAAACCAAGAGTCTCCAAACTGGTATTCCATGGTAATAGCAGCAATTCTAAAGTTTTCCATTTCCTAAAATTTATAAAATGAAAATCTTCACTCCTGCCAAGGCAGAGAAATTATAACTTAACATTGTCAGTGTGGCATGTTTTATTTCAGTGACAAAGTAAATGAGAGAAAATAGCTCTATTTAAAATGTTATGCTGTTAGGTGAAGGATGTATGGGCACAGATAGCAGCTATAGCACTTTATCAGTCTGCAGAAGAGATCTGACATTTTCAAGGTCTTCAGCAAAAATGGGTTGCGAAGTGCTGCTCTGCATCATCATGGACCCTACCCCAAAAGACTGAGGGAGCAAGAGCCTAGTTGCTGACACAGACTAGCAGGAATACCCAGCCCGGAGGGTTCCTTGTGGGCCTACTATCTGAGTGATCTCTAGATGATGCTGGGTTTGCCTTGAAGCTCACCTGGAGGACAGAGTGGAGCCTGGTGAGGGCTGGTTGCTCTCTGAAGCCCTGTTCCCAGGGGAACTGTGGTCGCTGTCACCATGGTTGCTCCAGTGATTGGCCTCTTCCTCAAATTCCTGCCCAGACATGATCCTTTCGATCTCCTCCTCTGATATCTTTGACAAGGAATTGGTACATGTTAGATTGGGTGCTCTGGACAACCTCTGTTCCTTGTTTAGGACTGAGAACTTCTTTAAACTTCACGGGGATTCCCAAATCCTCTAGGGAGAAACCCAGATACACTTCTCTCTACCCCCATACTCCAGGCCTCTCACTAAGTTAGGACAGCTTGGTTGCTCGCTTCCCAGCACCATGGCTCACTGTGGCATTTCTCTTGCCCATTTACCCCTCTCAAGCCATAAAGCCTCTAGGTTCTTCAATACTACTCTTTGTTCTTGAGTCTACTCTTTCCTAAAACACCCTTCTTCAATAATAAATTATTACTTGCCCTTTAAGACCCAGTTCAAATGTCACTTTCTTTGCGAATCCTTCTGTCACTACCTAGACAAAATTTTAGGTCCTTCTTCTACCCACTCAATTCTGTGCATTGAGAGAGGATGAACAGCATAATGGCTAAGAGTATGAACTGCAGGTTTAGACCACGTTTGTTCTAATGCAGGTTCTACCACTTTCTAGTTGTATGATCTTGGGCAAGTCATTTAACTATTTGAACCTAAATTCCTTCATATGTATGGCGGAGAGAATAAGAGTATCTATCTCATAGGATTGACGTTGAGGATTAAATTAGTTAATATATTAGCACATGTTTAGAAAAGGGCCTAGTGCATAGCAGTAATTATGGAAGGCTGAAAATATTCATTGTTAACGTTATTTTATAGCATTTATAGTAATAAATCATAAAAATATCCTCTATGAGACCTAAGGCCATGATAAGATTTTTAAAAAAATAAGTGCTCGATAAATGCATGTTGGATAAATGAACAAATGTCACTTATTATTGGCCACAAACCTCTGTATGGATTTTCTGAGTTAAGAAAGCTGAGATAAATGAACTGACTTGCCCAAGATCATACTGTATGCCCATGTTTGGGCAGGAGTTTGAAAAAGAGGCCAAAGTATCCAAATATTCAGCCCAGTGCTTAAGCTACTATACCATACAGAGAGTAAACAAGCACTTCTATAATGTGTCTAACCCCAACTGGCTAAACTCAGCATGCAGACTGAGAATGAGTGCTAAGGAGGAAGGGCCAGATGCATTTCTATTCCCTGTTCCTATGGAAAGAACGAGAGGACACTGTCTCCCAAGTGTGTCTAACTCAAACCTGCATGATTCTTTGCTCTGGGAGCGTGCGAGGAAAGCTTGAGCTGTTCCGACCATAAATACAGGAGGCGTTCAGCACTGACAGCCAGCCAGCACACAGGAATCGGAGGGAAAACAAGAAACACCTAACTGATGTATAAGTTGAGTGACTGGTCTTAAACAGATTGGACCACATATTGAATTGAAGGGGATGTCTTTCTTTATTCAGTCACAAGTAGCAGTAAATAAATAAACAAATAAAAGGTATTTTCTCTTAGGGGTCCTGAGAACACTGAAATCACTGTTTGCACTTTTTAAGTCATGAGAAGACAAACGATGTGATCAAACAAGATACCTAACTGAGGCCCTGACCGAAGCGGCCTCAGCGATGGTGGTGAGAGCAAGCCCAGAGCCTGGTGGGCATGGAATAGCTGGTGCTGGGTGAAAAGGGCCAGTTCTGGTAGCGTCAGCTTATTCCAGCTGGGAGCCAAAGTCAGACTGCACCTGTCTCTCCCCGTGGGTGCCATGGGACACACTGGGAAATCACCGATGCACTGAACAGGTGGATGATGGAAGATGCTGAGAGTACTTGAAGCTGCATTCAAATCTCATCTGCAATTTCCTAGCTGGACGTTTATTGTTGGGCAAGTCACTCAAATTCTCTAAGCCTTAGCTCCCTTATCTGTAGGAGATGATGAAGATAATACCACCTCCCTCATGGCCCAGGGTTCCCTCACAGGGTGCTGGAGCAAAGAAATATGCAGGTTTGAGTAAGATAGACTTGGGAGGTTAATCTAAAATAAAGTTATAAAGTGTGGGTATACAACAGGTGCTCAATAAGTGAAAATTTTATCCCTTGTTATTTTTAAAAAACTATTTTAATTGTTTATTTTTAGAGAGGGGAAGAGAGGGAGAAAGAGGAGAGAAACATCAATGTGTGGTTGCCTCTCGCATGACCCCTACTGGGGACCTGGTCTGAAACCCACGCAAGTGCCCTAGACTGGGAATCAAACCAGCAACCCTTCAGTTCACAGGCCAGCACTCAATCCACTGAACCACACCAGGCAGGGCACATTCCTTGTTATTTTTAATTATGCTTAAACACAGTTAAGAACCTGGCACTCACAGCTCTCTTTCTAACACACCCTAGAAACAGTAAAGGACTAAAAGGAAAATTTTATGCCCAGTGGTGTCAGTAAGTCAAATGCAATGACATATGAGATAGGCTTCTCTGAGCATCAGCTCCCTCAACTCTGCATAGAGTCAGGAGATGTAAGGAGAGCCACACAGGGTACGCACCCACAGTGAACATCATGCTCAACGGTGAAAACCTGAAAGCTTTTCCTCTAAGATCAGGATTCAAGGCAAGGATGCCCACTCTTAACACTTCTATTCAACACAGTACTGGAAGTCCTAACAGGGCAACTAGGCAAGAAAAAGAAATAAAAGACATCTAAATCAGAAAGGAAGAAGTAAAATGATCTCTGCTCACAGATGACATTATGTTATAGGTAGAAAACCCTAAAGATTCCACCAAAACAGTTAGAACTAATAAAAGAATTCAGCAAGTTGCAGGATATAAAATCAACATAGAAAAATCAGTTGCATTTTTACACTAATAATGTATTATCTAAAAAGGAAATTAAGAAAACAATCTCATTTACAACAGTATCAAAAGAATAAAATACTTAGGAATAAACTTAACTAAGGAGGTGAAAAGCCTGTACACTGTTGAAAGAAATTAAACACTGCTGAAAGAAATTAAAAACATTAAGTAAATGGAAAGTTATCCTGTGTTCACACAATGAAAGACTTACTATTGTTTAAATGCCCATGCCAAATCCCTATCAAAATCCCAATGGTATTTTTGCAGGAATAGAAAACACAATCTTAAAATTCTTATGGAAGCCAGAACAATCCTGAGAAAAGTCAACACAGATAGAGTCCTGACAGCTCCTCATTTCAAAATACCCTGCAAAGCTATAGTAATCAAAACAGTTTGGTACTGGCATGCAGACAGATATATAGACCAAGGGAACAGAACATAGAGCCCCCAATAAACTCATGCATATATGGTCAAAAGACCTTTGATAAAGATGCCAAGACTGTACATTGGGGAAGAACAGTCTCCTAAACAAGTGGTGTCAGAATGTAAGATCTAAAAATATAAAACTCCTAAAAACACAAAGGAGGAAAAGCTTCTTTGACATCAGCTTTGGCAATGATTTCTTATCTATTACACCAAAAGCACAAGGAAAAAAGCAAAAATAGACAAATGGGATTATATCTAACTAATATACTTCAACAAAGCAAAGGAAACGATCAACAAAATGAACAATCAACCTGCAGAATGAGAGCAAATATTTGCAAACCATGTATCTGATAAAGGGGTAATATCCAAGACACATAGGGAACCCCTGCAACTCAGTTAACAAAAAAAACAAATAACCTGATTAAAAAATGGTCAATCCCTGGCCAGGTGGCTCAGTTGGTTGGAGCATCGTCCGTACACTAAAATGTTACCAGTTCGATTCCTGGTCAGGACACCTATGGGAGGCAACCAGTTGATATCTCTTTCTCTCTCACATCAGTGTTTCTCTCTCTCCCTTCCCCTCTCTCTAAAATCAATAAACATATCCTTGGATGAGGATTAAAAAAAGTCAAATGACTTGAATAGACATTTCTCCAAAGACATATAAACAGACAATAGGTATATAAAAAGATGCTCAACATGACTAATTATCACGGAAATGCAAATCAAAACCACAATGAAGTATCACTCTGTATCTATTAAGATAGCCATTACTAGGAAGAAAAAAAAAAAAAACAGAAAAGAAACGCTGGAGAGGACATGGAAAATGGGCACCCCTGAGCACAGCTGGTGGGAATGTAAAATGGCCACTATGAACAACAGTTATGGACGTTTCTCAAAAAAAGACAAATACCGTATGATCTCACCTATAAGTGGAACCTAATCAACAAAACAAATGAGTGAGCAAAATATAACCAGAGACATGGAAGTAAAGAACAAACTGACAGTAACCAGAGGGGAGGGGAGAGGGGGATAACTGGGCAAAGAAGGGGAAGGGTCATCAAGGAACATGTATAAAGCACCTATGGACAATGACAACGGGGTGGGGGGCGCAGGAGGGTTGAATGTGGGAGGTGGGGGTAGGTAGGGCAGGGGAGAGTAATGGGGGAAAATGGGGGCAACTGTAATTGCACAACAATAAAAAAATTTTAAAAACTATGGACAATTAAAAAAAAATTAAAACTAGAACTACCACATGACCCAGCAATCCCAGTAGCAGATGAGAGAATCAAGGTGAGCAGCTACAGGAGCATCCAAAACCCTGGGCTTCTGGGATGGATCATAAAGAGCGAGGCCAAGAACTCACCTGGACGGGCCCAATGCTCTTATTCCGGCCTCCAGGCATGCCATCTTCTCTGATTGCTGGAAGGAAACATAAGCAAGAGAGTCAGAAGCAGGCTCAGAGAAGCTAGGCACAAAAAGAGATCTTCTTTGGCCAAAAGCACAAGGTAGTAACGGGTAAAGCCGAGATTAAAACACAGGCCTTTTTGGCCTCGAAGCACATATTCTTCCTAGTATTCCAGGCTACCTCGTAGGCAGCAGATACTTCTGGGCCCCCAAGGTACTAGGTACCCACTACACACTACACAGTCAGCATGCTCAAGTTAGGCGACAGCATTAACAGTCCCACCGTCACAGATACCCCATCAGGATAACGCATCTGAAGACTGGCAAACTGAAGGAGAGAAATAGGAAGAGTATGTTCGTTGTTACATATTTTTTATTTCCAGTCTAAGTTTGAGTCTAATTTGTAGAATGAGGAGAACAGGGTTTTCATTTGTTTGTTTGTTTATTTTTAAATTAGAATATTGACTTCACTCATTGCTCCTTACAAGGGCAGTCAGTGGGGTGCCCTCACCATTGATTTTCCACTCAGGTAATTCAACGAAAGGATGAAGTTATTTAGCATTCTCTAACTGTAAAAAAGCATCCTTTAAATAGTACCAGCCTCATTAAGAATTACAACTACTAATACTATTACTGTTTAGTATTACTAACACTATACTGTTTATGGAGCACTTAACATGGGGCACAGAAAAGAAACCCTTGATTTGCAATTATAGAAAGGCTCTGGTGTTTGGCAAAGCTTTCTAGAAAAGACAACTTCTGAACTGGACCGTAACAGACGAACAGGATTTATGCAGACAGAAGAAGGCCTCTCTAGGCCAAGGCAACAGTGCACAGAAAAGCTGCAAGTTGAAAGTAAATATGGAGTGCTGTTTCTGGGAATTTCCAAGTGGCTAAATCTGGCTCAAGTGTGTGTTTGTGTATGCATGCATGTGCACAAGTGTGTATAGAGCAGAGTAGCAAGAGATGAGGCTGGTCAAGCCAACTGGGGCCAGATTACAGAGAGCCTTGGATATCAAGCTGAAACTATGGACTTTAGCAGAGGAACCTGAGGATAAGACGGAATGTAGGAGAGGGTAGGTGAGGTTGGCATTTTTCACAAATCTGTGATGATCACTGCAGAGGGCAGTTAGAAGGGTGGTATCACATGAGAGCAAGCTCTGCTATAATATACCTACTAGAAAAAAAACTACCATGAAGATGTAGAAAGTCCTTGGGGCAGTGCTGGTTGCCTGAAAAGGTGAGGGCTCCAGGTATAACACTCAGTTCCTGTGATAACCGAAAGGCTGACAGGAAATTCATTCTTTTTTTTTTTTTAACTATATTTTATTGATTATGCTGTTACAGTTGTCCCACTTTCCCCCCCTTCTTGCCCC